>JAPSGF010000109.1:1358209-1457673 GCA_035772895.1 Perdix hodgsoniae | reverse complement strand
CGCGGGCGCCGCCGCTGCTCCGCGCCGCCTCCTCCCGCACCGCCGAAGCGGGCGCGCCCGGGGGCGGGCACGGGCGCGGCGGCCCCGGCGGCGGCACCGCCCCGGGAACGGGAGCGCTCAGACCCGGGTACCGGCGCGCGGGGCCGGGGGGACGCCGTCCGGCTCGGCTCCCGCCGGGTGGGCGGGCTGTGCCCCGCTGGCCGCTCGATGCCGACTCCCGTCCCGTCGGGGCTCCCGCCCGGAGGAGCTCTCGGCCCCGGCGCGCTGCTATTTCGGTGCCGCCGCTCCCGGAGCGTGGGCCGCGCTATTTATAGCGGGCGGCTCCCCCGCCGGAGCCGCTCCCGGCTCCTCCGCGCCGCCGCCCCCCGGCTCTTCCCAGCTCGCCCGCCTCCCGCAGCCCAGGCACCACGCAGCCCAGGGGTCGGCACACGGAGGTCTTTACTGCGGGGCCGCCTCGGAACCCCCGCCGCTCCCCGGCCCGAGCAGGGTAATCACAAGCGCCTGCTCGGTTCCGTGCCCGCGTCCCCCCCGAGGATGGGGGTCCCGGCTCGGCCAGGGGACCCCGGTTCTCCATCCATCCGTCCTGGAGCGTGGCGGCTCTCAAAGCGTGCTGCTGCCTCTCAGTCCCACGCCCCGCACGAACTGCTCGAGGAGGCCGCCGATGGCCCCCGAGGGGCTGGGGGGCACGGCCTTCAGGCCGATGGTCCGGCTGTAGCTGGCCAGGAAGGCAGAACGCACTTCTTCCAGCCGGGACTCGCGGTCGCTCGCTGACACCAGCCTAGGAAACACAATCGGGAGGTCAGCGCTGCGGCTGCCCCACGGCCATGCGGGACCTGCAGTAAGGCAGCGCCAGCCCTGAAATGCCCCGGCTGTGGCACCAGCGCTGCTGCCTCTCTGCTCAGCCCCTGCAGCCTCCCAGCAGCTCCCCTCCGGCTCCCCTCCTCCACCGCCCCCTGACTTCTCCCCCTACCCTAGACACGCACAGAAATCGAGGTCGTTGCCCAGACGGTGCTGGCTGACATCACCCCCCGTGCCGGCTCTGCCCTTGTTTCCAGATGTGCTGTGCCTGGACAGCCACTTCCACCTCAGCTGCGGGCAGCCCTCACTGCCCCTTCGCGCACACATCAGGGAGTAGCTCTGGGGCAAGGAGCAGGGACAGGAGGCGGCAGTGCACAGGTGGGACACAGCCCTCAGTGCCTTCCCCGGATCCCACTTTTCTCTCCAGCTCAGCCCTGCCCCTGGCTCAGAGTGCAGCAGGGCGAGGACATAACGTTCCCAAAGAGGGAAGCAGCAAAAAGCAATGCGGCCATTCAGAGCCAGCAGCTCCACGTGCCATGGCTCAAACCTGTCCTTGCCTCGGCTCCCAGCGAGAGGAAGGCATTCCTCAAAGGTCGCCCCAAGGGCACAGCTCAAACCTCCCCATCAGAAATTCTCTTTCATCTCCCCAGCGCCTGGGCCGCCTCGAAATTGGCACAGCTCATTTGAATGGAAGCGTTCACCACCCACAGCCAACAGCTTCAGTCTGGAAATGGCAGCGAGAGGATATGGTGGGAGGCCCGTAAACAGTGAGCACTGCTGCGACAGCCCGCCCGGCCCCTGTGCAGGGTCTGGTAATGAAGAGAAGCCAGAGGGTGAAGTAAAAAAGGCGACGTTTCTAAACACATGAAAAGATGCTCGTTGGCAACCTCATTAGGATGGGGAACTCACAAAGCTGCTAGCATGAAAAAGAAGCTGGATGAAAGCAGGGCGTGCTTATATCCCATGTTCAGTGATCTCAGATGGAAACTGCGGAGGTAAGGGAGGGTGTGCAGCAGTCAGGTCCTGCAGCTTTGGGCTCTCACATCTTTTATGGGACAGCTTAACATGCAGACAGTTTTATGGAGTGGTAAGCACAGAGGTGCAGGGCCACTGACAGCCCGCGTCCCTCAGTGCCACATCCTCGCCCTGCCCTGTGATGCAAAGCAGAAGCTTAATTGGAATTTAATTTCCCCAAACTCACATTGTGCTGGGCTGCAAACACTCAGGATAAAGCCACAGCAGGCTCCTGAGCAGCACTGAAGCAGGAGGCGTTGCTGGGGCAGGCTCAGTGCTGCATCTTTGCTCTCCCTTCTCAACAGCAGCCTGGGCCTGGCCCTGCAACCCCCAGCACCCCAAGCAAAGAGCTGAATGGGGCGAAGTGTTCACGGTGTCAGCTGCATTCCCAAGGGAGAGGCAGCACCGCTGTTCCCCACCCTTTGAACCTCCCAAGCAGCCAGACTGCAAACTGCAAGAGCCTCCAGACAGCGCCTGTGCCTAGCTTCTCCCTGCCACATTCCCCATTCTGACGTTACCTCCTGGCTGCTGCTCAGCAGCCAGACAGCACTGCTGGGCTTGGGGGACACAAAGCAGTCACTGCATCACACATCTGCTCCTTGGTCCCTTCCGCTTCCCCTCCTACTCCCATCCCTCAGCACTGTCCAGACACTACACACTGTCCAGACACACTACGTGTGTCCCTGCCAAGGCAGAAAGGGGACCTGGTGGCAGGAGTGCCCCACACTCCCTGTGAATCTCACCCTGCATGGGGCAGCTGCTTGGATCTCCTCAAGATAGCAGGCAGCTCCCCGAGGAGCCAAATCAAGCAGTGTCTCACAGCACACATTTGTTTTCATGTTACTCTACCTCCAAAGTATATACTCAGATCTCCATTAAGGGACTGTGAGCTTTAGCGGCACGCCGCCAGTGCAGCCAGCCAGTGGCAGCCCCTGAGCTGCCATTTCAGCTGCTTGATTGAGAGCTTGCAGCCTGAAGGCACACGCCAAGGCTCTGCTCTAACAGCAATTAAAGAACAGCTCCTGCCTTTCAAGCTTCCGCAGAGGTGACTTTCTATGCAGGGAGGGCTGCGTGCCTCCCCACCAATTGCACAGTACCATGCAGCACAAGGTGGTGTCTACTGCTCTGCCCCAGCCTTATGCAGCACCTGCAAAAACCACCAGACAAAGCAGGGTGACAGAATTAAAGCCCCTCTCCTGCTGCAGCGAGGACCTGAACCCATCCAGGAGATGGAGATGAGCAAGATCCAAAAGCAAGAAATCTGGGTAAGCAGTCCTGTCCTGTCAAGCTCTCTTTCATGGATGCCCAAATTCATTGTCTTTAAAGAAGATAAAGAAAAGCCTTCTCCTACAGAAATCATTGTGCCCCCATCACTGGATGGAAGAGACGTGGGTTTCCTTCAGAGCTCAGTGAGAGAACGTGTAGATGGAAAGCAGCAAGGCAGTGAAGATGGGACAGCTTGTTATAGGCTGCCAGGCTTCTTCCAGAGCACCAAGCGGTAACATTCCAGAGCCTGCAGCCAGCTGGGAGAGCCTGGGGAGATGCTGCATTGTGGACACTTACAGGCAAGTGTTAGGGAACTCATCCGGGAAGCTGCAAGGGAGAGAGGTGTCTGCGCTCAGGGTTGCCTGCTCCCGAATACTGCCACACCCTGTCACCATCTGCCAGCTGCCAAAGTCTGTGGAAACGGAAGATCCGGGCAGAGAATGGTCCGCTGATCTGGGGCAGAGAGAGAGGGAGACGGGGCCATCAGTCAGGTCATCAGCCACACGCCTCCCGCTGCGCCGCTGCCAGGGGGACGGCCGCCAGCAGCGCGGTGCCAGCAGCGCTGGCACTCTGGCAGCAGGGCAGCATGCAGCGCTGGCTCGGCCCCGGGCCAGGCCTTTCTTCTGAATGCGTGAGGAGAGCCAAGCTGGTGAGGCAACTGCGCAGCACAGGTGCCCCAGGAGCCAGGCAGATCAAAGCTAGCGAGAAGCAGATGGCCATGCAGAATAGTGAGGCCCTTCAGCGAGATGCAGCAGCCCCAAATTCCACACAGATGTGGAGCATCCACCTGTTGCTCATTGCAGCTGTGAGCACATCCCAGGGCAATGGCAAAGCCTGATGGAGAGCTGTGGCTGTGACTGGCTTGCTGCTGAGGAAGATTTAGAGACCCGGTCTGCAGAGATAGTACCGCCAGTGCTGAGCAGGGCTGTCCCTGTGCCTTGGGGCACCCACTCCCTGCAGCTCCAACCCCGGATTAGGAGGGTGGGCTGTGCCGGGGAGGCGCAACTTTAGGATATGAAACATAATTAGGAGAAGGCTTGCAGGATGTAACCTCCCCACCAGGAAAGCAGGGAGCAAGAAAGCTGAGAAGTGAGCCTGAGGAGTCCCTCCAAAATCTCCAAGCAGTGGGCACAAGCACCTGAGTGGAACCCAGAAGTCTCAGCTTTCTGGGAGCAAGCTGTTACTGTGCTCTGCTGCACAGCAGCACACAAACTGCTGGAAGCACAGCCTGTGGCAGAGCTACTCAATTACACACTACCAAGATCTTGTGGATAATTTATCTGAGATGTGCCGGGCTCAGAGCAGTGCAAGAGCTCCAGCTCCGCTGGGCCAGGTACTCGCATGCTGTCTTCACAGCTAAGAATAGCAGTGGCGCAGTGCAGCTGCTCCCCGAGAGGCCAGAAGAGCAGCCAGAGCCACAGGATCTGCCACAGCATGGAGGGCCTCAGTGAGAATGGCACAGGAGGGGGAAACGCAGGGTGAAACCCATCTGTGATCCAGATCTAAGCCTGGCATTTAATGAGTCTGATCGATATATCCAAGCCTGAGAAATACAGCCCCGAGTTGCACACGAGCTTCCCCTGGCAGTGCTGGTGATCCTGCAGCTGCAGGCTGGGTATTGCCACTGTTTTCAGGTCCAGGCTCTGGAAGGGCAGCACAGGAAGAAATGGGAAGAGCAGAGCACTGACTGCCTTGTGCAGCACTTGTCCTCAGGCTGTGAGGTGAACCAAGTGAGTTCAGAGAGCAGCTGTGAGCACCTAGCTCTGGGAGAATGCTTTCTTCCAAAAAGATGATTTTCCTAGAGCACGTAACACTGCAGTAGGAACAAGGGCATCTCCTACCTCAGAACTGGAGCTGCGGCACATACTGGTAGAGATAAGACAGGGATAACCCTCCCTGGGATACAAGGATTTCATAAAGCAAACGGAGAAGCTTTTTACTGACATCTATCCCTCTCCCTGCCTCTGGGAGATAAAGCAGGGGAGAGCAGGCACAGCACAGTGCTGTGCTGGAAGCACAGTGCAGGAGGCCAGAGAGAAGCACACCAGGACTGGAGGAACACTGCTTCAGTGTGAAAAGAAGAGACTATCGCTGCTCTAAGTGCAGGACAGACAGATAGGAAAAATAGGAGCAGCTTAGGTACACGTGGAGTGACGAGAATTTGACTAAAGCAGCGAAGAGATCTGTAAGCAACAGACTCAGGTACAGGAAAGCAGACAAGGACAATGTTACCATCAGAAATGTACAAAGTTGCCCAGAGGACAGGCTTGGGTTCAGGCAGAAAGAAGGGTTTTGAAGGTGTGGAGCCTGACCAGCAGAGCAGGTGGAGATGGGATCTTTGTGTACAGATGAAGGGAGCTGAATGGAAATCTGCAGTTCTTGCAAAAGGAGAGTGTGGTACCAGGAGGTGCCTATGCCCATGTGGCAAGCAAAAGAGCAATATGTGATCCAGGGCACCAGGGACATCAGAAATGTCACTGTCCAGTATCATTCACATGGGCCATGTACATCTCTGATAAAGGGGATGAACAACTGTTTTCTGCTTTGGGTTCGTAGCCTTAGCTTGCAGCTGCTGGGCTGTCTTTCATGGCTGTTGGCTAGAAGCAGACCAATCTTACACATCTCCTGGAGGTGGACCAAATCACCTCTTCAGTCTCTTCTTTGACAGGCTGACAAAAGCATCGTATACCTCCCACAAGACTGACTCGTGGCTCTGCAGTCCTCCAACCCTTCCTAGCATCCCTGGCCCTGTCAAGCAGCTGTGCAAAGTGGCAGTGCTGAAACACCACCCAAACACATCTGCTCCTTCTCAGCATTGGCCACGCAGCAGAGAGGGGCTGGTGTGGATGTATGACACCTTCCTATAGAGCAGTGTGCTCCCACACACCCATCTCTCACCCATCTGCAGTGGGAAAGGGAACCCTATCCCAAAGCACAGACTTCAGAAATGGAGTCCACCAGTACTGAACTGTCAGACAGCATGTGCTGCTTCTCCATTCTGCTCCAGGTAGTTAGAATTTGGAAAGTTGCATCTAACCTAACAGCACAGGAATCTAGGAGTTCAAGTCAGCTGATTTGGTTTCTCTGTTCCAGACAGCAGAATAAACACCTGATGAAGTGAATAAACGGATCAACTCTGCATTGAGTCTAGGTCACTCCTCCTTGCTTAAATATCTGAGCGCAGCCAACAGAGCTGTGACACCATGATACACTTTTCTTCTATGTCTAACTTCTTCTCAAGGGAGGCTCCTGAAGAAGCATCGCAACCAACAATCACCTTAAACAGCCTCGAGACAGCAGGGGTGAAGGCTGGGAGAGAAGGGATGGGAAGACAAAATGAGAAACCTTGTGCTTGCTGCAATGGTGGTGGAGCTTCTTAAAAGCTGAGCTTGAGACTAAGACCAGATCTGTAGGCTAACCAGTGCAATCTAGTTAATGACAGAGGTGAAAATCTTCCTGGTGTTCCTGCCCCTGAAGGCTCCTTGCAAAGGTATGTTGCAGAGACCCAGAAAAGGCTTCACTGGTGCCTCAGTGCAAGCTGCTGATGCTGGGATAAAAGGCCCAGGCCCCAAGCCTGTAAGAACAGCAGGTTTGCAACATATGACAGCCCTGCCAGAGGCTGACTAGCTTTAAGGATAGCACAGAGGGGCTTGGGAAGCAGCCGGACAGCTACAGCAAAGTTGACACGGTTAGCAAAGAGGAGATACAGCAAGGCTTCAAGTTGCTGTATCTGCCACAGATATCCAATGGCAGACAGAAAGAGAATGAAAGTGAGCTTCACACACCCACCTCCTCAGGTCCACGAGTGGGAAGAAACTCCCTCAAAAGTGCAAAATTAACAAAATTAGATTAGCAAAACAGAGATGAGCTGCAAGCTGTTCTTTCACAGAAGGAAGGACCTTTAGCAGTCCATAAACTGGCAATTCCTAGCCTGAAATGGTTCCTTTTAATTAGGTCAGCACTTCCCATGCAACATGCTGCACAGAATAGAGTATTTCAGAGCACATGGACACCCGCTTACCAGAGAAGAGCCAATACCGGAGGCAGAGCAGCAATCAGGAATCCTTCCATTCCTTAATACGTAAGAGAGATGAGTGCCAAGCACCCAACAGCTAGGCTCTCATCCTGCCCTGTTCTGCCCCCGCTCACCTGCCACGTTTCCACGTACCTAGAGCTGTTTGGGAAGCAGCTCATTTGCCAGCATATGCTCTGTGCCTCAGATGCAAGTGTGAAGTAGGTACCGTACGCGCAGGCGGACTGTGGCAACCTGGAGTAAAGGGCAGCCCTTCCCACCTGTGCGTGGGAACAGCTGGCAGGGAGCCATGCTGACAGCCCTGCCTGGATCCCAGTCCGCTCTCTGCAGGCTGTTAGTGCTGTAGCAGCCCAAGCAGCCTGTGCTGTGTGAGCACAACCATGTTGGAGCACAGTCATGTGCCAGCCAGAGTCCTGGCAAGCTGGCAAGGTGGCATCATCTTGCAATAGATCCAGAAAACGCTCTTGTAAGCAGTTCCTGTCCTGCTGTGGTTGCCGACCCAACTCTTACTGCTGTCGCATCGCAGGTACAGCTCCGAGGGCAGGTGGATGTAAGGAGCAAAACACACAGTGCACATGCAGTCTCATCACTACCAAAGACCCAAAGCTAAGGAACAGCAGCTTCCCTGCCCCTCCCTGTGTTCACTGCACGCTCTCCAGAACAAAGCACCTCTTGCCCTTCAGCAAAGGAGCTCTCTGTGACTATTGATCAAAGCAGCTCCTCCATGGCTTAACTCTTCAGACTACAGTACTACAGCTTTTGTTTAATTGACTTAGCAAAAGCACATTCAACCAAAGATTATCCATCTGCTAATCCACGTTAGCAGTATGTGCACACACACTAAATCCCTGACACAGATACAGGGTTTTTCTGCAGTGTCATGGGATGCTTAGATTATTAGTGGCTTGCAAACGTATCCTGTGTTTGCATCTAACAGTGCCCATTCACAGGCAAGGAATTTGAGTCGATACACGCTATCTGCTGTACTCAGAGCTTTCAGTTTGTAGAACAAGATGCACCTTGTCCTATTCGGTAAATCATCTGTGCTGCATCTTCACGCACGTTTGCCCTCACCAGATTGATCTTACCACTGGGATAAGCTAGAAAGGCTGCCTAGTGAGAGCCTGCCTTTCAAATCTGCCTTTGTACTGCTTTGCCTAAAGAGAATCACCCAGGGACATACAGGCACCCAGGACATCTGGATGAAAAGCAGGACTCTGACCAGGAGGCTGCTGTCACACCCCAGCTAAGAGAGGGGCTCGGCTCCCACCAGCTCACCTGACGTGCAGCTCTTTCCTTCTGGACACCCCAGCTCCTTGCCCAGCAGCTTGCTTACATGTTGCTCATCTCTTGGCCAGCTTGCTTTCCCTTCTCATTCCCTGCTGAGCTCCCTGCCTGCCAGCACATGGACTGGGCTGTTTATGCAAACTGCCCAGAGGGTGCCTGCTGGCATTTTACAAGCAACCACTTTTTCTCTACTGCTGCTGCAGTGGTTAAGTGTTTTGTTGCTATGGCCACACAACCAGAGGATTAGGAAGTCAAGTACAATAGTTTCTTCATCTTAAGAGGCTAGGGTGCTAACCTGCAGCAGTATTGCAGAGATAAAGGTATTTTTGGCATCACGATTAGTCTTTGTGCTACAGCCTTTCCATCCCAGTCCTGGCATTGTTATAGAAATGAGAGAAGCTAACTCTTCCTTCCATCACAGATCTATTCTTTCTCCCCACAAAACAGGACTCTGCTTTTCCTTCAAGATGAAAAATGGTGGCTGACGATACTGTGATAACCATTACCTGCATGAAGTTTACTGGGCAAATTCAGACTGACACAGCCAAACTGAGTGAAATCTGTCTTTGGAGATAAGCTGTACCATGCTCAGGCCACATAGATGTAAGCCACATCATCATTCAATAAGGCAATGCACCGCTCAAGCCCTCAGCTAGCAATGCTGCTAGCAGTGTTATGTATCCTGAGGAGGCAGGCAGGGCAGAGACCAGAGTCTGGCTGATCTGGCAAGGGACTACAAGGCAAAGGAGCACAATGGTGCCAGAAGACTTGGTTTCAAAGAGAAGCTCAGTTCAGCCGTTGCCTTGACAATTCCACCCACTCTCAGCAGGGTCTCCAGGCTCATTTCCTCTAGCCTGCACAGAGAGGAATAGAGGAAACCCAGGTGACACCAGAGACGAAAGCATACAAATGTTCATCATCTCTACCCAGCATGAGGCTAGCAGGTAAACCGCCTTTGCATCAGCTGACTTTACCATTTTGGCCTCACAATGGATTCTTCTGCTCTCTTGGTTTCAGATCAAGTGAAGTTCCCTCTTATCTTCTGTTTCACCCTATGCACATTTGCTCCCCTGCTCAGCCCCTCATGCTGCCTTGTTCACAAAAGTCAACAGGGACCACTGATGGACTGATACACCTTTGCTGTGTTAAAAGGTTATAAAGACTTCATGTTGCAACAGAAACTAGTATAAAGGTCATAAAGGAATGCTTAGAGTGGAATCCAGAAAACATTTACCTCTTGTAACGGGAATACTGCAACTTCTCCTCAGAATTACTTACTGGGAGAGTGAAAAGTCATCCCCTGAGACTGTGGCCTGGGAAGTAACAAGCTTCTCCACTATGCTTGCCTGCTGCTTCAAGCCCTGGGGATACCAGTTCTAAACACCTGACAGCAACGAGCGCTGAACATCCAAAAGCTTATAAACTCCTCAACCAGACACAGCCAGAGGAAAGCTAATTACTGGCTTTACTAGCTCTGAGCCCCAGGAACATAAACCCCAGGGACTGCGATCAGCCCCTTCCTGTGGTGCTGTTCTGCCTACTCTGTTTCCCTCCTTTGCTCCCACAGAGCAGAGGACAGCTGAAGCATTATAAACAGCTTCCAAAGCACTGCTGCAAGCTCACTACCAGGCAGTTTATGCAGCCCAGTACTGAGCAGCCAGCTATGTCTTGGGAATGGCATGAGACTGCACACAGCAACAGTGGCATTGCTGTTACGAACAACAGCAGACCGCAAGACAAGCTGCTTTCTTTCCAGTATTATGCTTTCTTCTTGGAAGACTTGTTTCATCTGACAGTGAATGCAGAGGTGGGCTCCAGCAACAACTGAAAAACATCCTATTGATCTCTTTCCCTGGGGAGAACAGTTAGCATCATGTATGATAACTGTCAGTGATTTTGCTCTGAAATTGAGAACCTTGGTAAACAGTCATATAAATTTTCAATGCTCTACTTGTTTGTCACTATTTTCCACGTGATGAGAATGTACTAAAGTGTGGCTGCTGGCTATTATGAAGGGAATTCACTAGAAATAGACTCATCAGAAAACCTGCAGAGACAACACAAGCGCTTAATGCTGTTAACAGCAACCTCTTATCTAAGAGCCTCTTTATCCCCTGTCGGCCTAAATGCGTGGTGTTTGCTCCACAGGCTCTGTTCTTTCTTCCCTAGCTTAGCTCACCGCTCTACCTTGCCCTACTGCAGCAGCAGACTTCAGAAGGGTGCCAGATATCCTTTGTTATGGCATGAGATTAGGCCCAGAATCAAAGGATCATGGGGGTTGGAAGGGATCTCTGGAGATCATCTATCCCAACCCTAACCCAGATCCAGTCCCCATCTCCCAGCTGCACCACAGAACACGGCCTTCCAGAAGAAACCCTCAGGGCAGTCCCAGCACTCACAGCTTGCCTCCCTGCTCACCACCAGCATCCATTACCCCGCAGTGTCAGAAACATCACTGAATGGAAAAGGGGCCTGGATAGAGGCAGAGTAAGGGCTGCTGGGCTTGAAATGTTTCCTCCCTCCAAAACGCAACCATTGCAAATCCCTGCAAACGCATTTGACAGAAAGGGTGCTATGAGAGCATGCAGAATGCAGAGAAGCCAGACCTTGTGGAATTGAGGCAGGTGTAAGGACAGGCAGAACAAACACCCAGTTGTTATTGGCAGAGTTCCTCACTCCTCTAGAAGGGCTGAGGCAGGAGTCGGTGTTAGGTGGCAAGCATTTCCCACAAGATCAAGCTCACCAAGAGCAGGCCTGCTGAAGTCTGTATATACAAACCCATCTGCTCCACGGTTCTCAGAACTGTACAGAGGCAGTCGAGCACTCTTTACCCAAATTTTGTTTTGCCGAGATATGCTCTGCTTCATCCCATCTCACCTGGATCTGGGCACCTCCAGTGGGCTGCTTCCAACCCTCAGAAAGTTATCAGAATGGGTTGATGAGGAGGAGCTGGAGGACTTGACTTCAACCATCCCTGCAGAAGACAGCCTGTCTTCAGACTGCTGTGCCCTGCTCCAGAGCACGGCCTGAGGTGATGATGCACTGCTCTTCCTCCTGCAGGACAGAAGACCTGGTTGAGAAAACTGCCTTGCTCACGTTTTTCAAGTAGGAATCCTTTCCACAACAGGCCAGATTTCAACCAGCAGCTACAAACTCATGTTTCCCCTGAACCTGCCCTCCTCTCAAGGAGTCACAATGATTGGGGTACACTGAGCTCAACCCCTTTTAACCTGTTCTTTTACAGATCACCATCCATGTGACCTGCAAATCAGAGACAGGAGAATACATCAGCCCACACACATACTGTGAGCACTTTGTTTAGTCTAGCTGTAAAAACACCTCAAACAAGGGGCCTCCCAGCAGGGAAAGACCATTTCATTCTGTTCTAAACTCTACAAAGTGTACCAGCTGAGGAGCCCAGCCCAGGTGGGTGCTCTTGCCTACTGATGAGGGTTGCAGGGACACAACACCAGTGTTGTTTTCCTCTCCAGATGCAGGTACATTTCAGTCTTTTCCCTGTCGATGAGAACAGCCCACAATTTTGTTTTCTCTTCCAGCCAGTGCATTCATTCTTGTGCACAATTTGTGGTTAACTGCTACATCAGATCTTAGCTCACATTACTGTTCTTACTCACATTACTGTTCAGCTACATGCTAAACACATCACTGCTGCTTCACATTCAGGAGGTTCTCTTTTTTACATTAGTTTTTTTTCCTGGAAAAGTCCCAAGAATGTTTCCCCTTTCAACAGCACAATGAAATGGGCAAAGATATTGCTATGTACACAAGTAAATAGGAAAGAACTAAGGCAAATTAACACAAAGAGAAGATACAGTTCTTCCTGAAAAGGGCCCCTGAGCTTTCACTGAGATCAGGAACTGTCAGCAAGTGCAGCTAAAGACAGGCTCATCATATAGTGGGAAGCATGATATCCTCCCTTCACTTCTTGAAGTGTGTCCACCCTCAAATATCACACCACAGACTCTCTCAAGCATTATTCATCTCACGTTATCATAGCTGCCAACATCTCCAAGCACAGCCTGCAGTCAGGTTTGTAAAGCTAAAAAGCAAATGCCTCTCTGTGCAAGCAGGCCTCGAGCCCACTTTTTTCATGACAGCACAAAGGTGTACATCCCTCTTAGCTATGCACAGCCCATCACAAAATGGGCTCATGCATCACAAAAATCAAGCCCTGATACATACAAGTAGGATGGGATGTCCTGCAGTGTGCTCTAGCCACTGTCACATCTTTTCAAGACCACACATATACTTTGGGCTGCACAATCCAGTCCACACGCCCTGAGCATTCCACAGCATAGTTCAGAGCAATGTAAACACTTCTAGTTTCTTACTCTGTAGACATGCAAATGGAAAACTCTTCTCTACTTGCTGCATACCTACCTACTGGTAGGCTCTTTGTGTTAAAGATGACTCTGTAATTAAAAAGTGGAAAATATGGTTTGGGGGGGAGGAGGGCAACATTGCTGTCCTGTGATTCTGCAGGAAGATTTTCTCTTCCCTGCTTCAGCATTTTATAAATTGACTCACAAAGTGCTTTAGAAAGGCTGCTGCCACTAGCATGGCTGTAGGCTCAGTCCCAGAGGATTTCCAGCTGCCTCGAGCACAACCCAGATTTAATTTAAAATAATTGCAATATAAAATAGCATCTTCATATGTGCTGAGGGAGAGGAGAGAAAAATTAAACTGAGAGGGGCAACTCTACAGAAAGGTTCTGAAATCCCCAAACAGCACCAGAAACTCCACAAGCACAACACCCATGCCACAGCAGCCACCAGACACTTTCCCCCATCCCTGCTTCCAGACAGCTACTGGCATACTCAGCAGACTCTTACAGGACCCTCTACCAACAGGGAACACCCATCGTTTCATAGCTTCTCCCAGAAGTATCCTGAAGAAGCAACCTGTTTCCATCTCACACACTTTGTAAGCAGAGGGATTTTAAGTTTTGGGGGGATTCTTGGCCACATAGTCCACCTACCACTAACTGCACCATCTCCTGTATAAACTCTTTTATCAACAGATTAAATTTCATTTTAGGATAATGAAGCTTTCTGTCTCTCTGCTGATCCCTGGGAGGCTGCTGCCAAATGTCATTTTTCTTGTAGTTCAGAATGATCTTTTAGAAGTGATGAAATGCTTTCTGGACAGCAAAGCTATTGAAAATGAACAAAAGCTGCTGTATCTCACTGGGGACACCGCAACATGGGTGTGGGGTAGTCTCTGAGTGGCAAAGCCTCTGATTACTGAATTCCTCTCCCCACTGTAGGGTACCCATGCCACAGGGAGCAGACCTGGATGGTAAGGGACTTAAGAGCATTTTTCTACAGTGCTCAGCACCTGATCTTTTTGTTCTGCATTCCACCGAGTGGTTATTTCCTCACCATGTTGCTTGGGCCTGTGCTCCTGCTGGCATCAGCTCCACTGCTTCATATGTGAAGCTCCCTGCTGCTCCAGGGGAGCTTTCCATCCCCAGGGAGAAGTCGCTGCTCAGACTCGTGGTGCTGCCTCGGTCTCTCTGCTCTAGAAAAAAGCAAACAGAACCACCTGAAAACCAGCCTGGTCTCACTTATTCTCCCTCCCCTAAAGAAATACTCTTTCTGTTTGCCCTGAGGGCCTCATGCTAGCAAGGCCCAAGGGAAGCATACCCATCTGTAGTCACCCTGTTGCTGGCAACCCAAGCCCCCAAGTGATCAACCATTACCAGCACCACAGGGCGCTGATGCTCAGCAGAAGCACTCACTGAGCATGCAGATCTCTTCCAAGGTGAAGCCAGGTGGCAAACTCTTCCTTCTGGGGAAGAAAAGACAAGGTTACCTCAGCCATATTTCAATGCTGCATGGAGGCTGGCCATAGCCAATCTCTGCTGCATACAGCAGTGGGACATCAGCTGCACGGGGGCAAAGGAGAGGGGCTGGTGTGCAGCACTTCTAACAGTCCCAGCCTACACACCCCATGCTTTGACAGGCTGGCAACAGGCTGCAGGCAGTCACGTGCTAATTCAGAGCCAGCAGACTTCTGCAGGGTACAGCTTGTTTCTTCTTGCCTCTCCTGAACTAGGAAGAGGTTAATGCTTAGCAGCCTGTTAAAACCCAGCCACCCCACTCCCCCCAGCAGTGCCAGGTGTGCTTGAGACAGTGTGCACATCTTTTGGTCCATCTGTGCTGAAGCAGCCACATAGTCAGTAAGCAGAGAGCACATTTCAGCATGGGCAGTTTTTCAGAGCACAATGTGGCACCTCACAAGCCTCGGCCCCATTTTGCAGCCTTCAGAGTGCTGAATAAATTAAGGAAAACTGGGCCAGGACACCAGGGCTTCCATCTCCCCAAAGGAACAGCATTAACGAGCTCCTTGGCTCTGCAGCCCATGCAGCATCAAGCACAGGCTCCTTACCTCTGTGACTTCACACCAGAGAACTCCTCAGAGGTGATGTGCTTCAGAAAATTGAAGCAGAAAAAGAAAATCTAAGCAAAGAGAGAGAAAAGAGCAGTTCAGGAACGAGCCTGGGCTCCATGCAGCCACTTATCTTGGTGAGGAGATGCTGTCAGGAAGGAGACAGCAAGGAATCTACAGCTACCAAACTGCCAAGGGCTGCCAACATTCCATCCTGGCCTTCTTGTACACCTGTGCAACTCCAGATACACATTCTAGAACCAGCACAAGCAACTCCATGCACCTGCGATAGCACACATGCCATATGAAGCACCCAGGCAGGAGGGCAGGCATTCAGGACTAACACACAAGACCACAAACTTCTAGGAGTCTTAGGACTCCCTTCTTGTTGCTGAGCAAGTCCTGGCACCCCTTCCACCCCTTCACCAGGGGCCTAAACACCAACAGCTGAAGCGTGGAACCAGGAAGACTGACACCAACCAACCAAACTGTGGCCCCAAAGACGCATTCTCACAGCTTAAGCATCAACAAGTACAGGCAAGGCTCTGACCTCGCATCTCCAGCACCTCAAAAGTCCTTTTGGAGCCCATCCAAACTAGTGATGTTAGCAGGAAGCAGGCAACGAACACTGCTATCTTAAACAAGTGCCCTGAGAACAGGAAGTTCAAGTACTGTCCCAGATGAAACACTCACCTCTTCTCCCTTATTGAGTCGATCGACTAACATGTGCCTGGAAAGAGAACAAAGAAGAGAAGTCACTCACACACCCAGAAACCAGGATCAGCAGAGGAGCACAGGTGTGCTTGTGGATGTAATCCTTAGCGTGCCTACCCAAAGAGAAACCAGTCATAGGCCACCGTCAGATAGAGAATCTCAGATGGCTCCAGGGACGCGTGGATCAGTCCATCCTGCGAGGCAAACGAGAGACAGTCTTCAAACAGCAATCCTGGAGACTGGAACTTGAGTGAGCGTGATCTACAGAAAACTCTTATGGCAAAACAAGAAGCCCAGTCTGCTCTGCTCTTCCTATAGAACGAGTCAGACACTCTCCTGATTATTGCACACACGGCTCCAAACCCTGACAATCTTGGCAGTCTTCAGGACAGAGAATCCCCTGAGCAAAGCTGCAAATACCTTGTTCTACCTGCCTGTGATACTGAGTCTGATAGCACGACAGTGTGTGGGACTCCACATCTAAGCCAGTCCACACACTCTCTGAAGCCAAGATAATTAAAAGGAACCTTAACTGCTCCCACAGCTTTTTCTGTGTGACACTGTCACTCACCCTCCAAATAATCAGGCTTACAAGCAGTGCAGATCAGCTGAGTACTCACAGCCCATAAGGAGAGGCGCAATAAGGAGATGAAGAGAGGAGTTCGATCCCAGCCGGATATACAGTGCACCAGGAGCCCACTGTCATCTGGTCCAGGTGGGAGCAGAAAAGAGAGGGAAACAAATGGATGTTATAACAAGAATAATTACTTTTCTTTATGGCAAATCTGTAGTGACAAGCTACTTTCTGTCCTCACAACCTGAGCTTGAAAACAGAGCTAAATCACCAAGTCAGAACATTTTGTCTCAAATAGGGCAGCCAACAAACTGCAGAGCCTCCTGGGTTGTCAGCAACCCTGGCTGATGGACTGTCCTGTTTCTGACAGCTGCTCAGGACATGAAGTCACTAGGTATGAACATCATTTTGCTGCCCAGAGTATATAATCACTCAGTTACAACCCACCATCACGATCTATCCCCATATCAGAGATACTACTCCAATTAAACACTTTCTCTCAGTCTCATCAGCCTTTTTACTAATACAAACTGAGCAGAGGCAAACACAAGGCACCACTCCACTGCTCTCCAGAGAGAAAGTCCCAGCAGTGTGTCCCAATCTGCAGGAGAGCCTGCATTGAGCTGGGCAGGCAGAACCAGCCATGGCTCCATCTGACCAACAGTGCTGACTTTATAAAGTCACTATATGTCCACAGGGAATGGGATATCAACTTATGGCAATACATCCCCTTCAAAAGGCTGGGGTGACTGCAGTGACAAAAGATGAAAGGAACTTCAAAACAGCTGCCTAATGAGACTTCAGACTGGGGAGAGAAAACACAGGTGGTCCAAAAAATAACGAGCGAGAAGCAACGAGGAAAGGAGCAGCCACTTTTCTATTCAGCTTTAAATCAGTAAAAACTTTAGTTTTGAGACATCCCTCCAGTTCTGCGGAATCTTCAAGAGATCAGCAAATATCTCTTTAAGAAGGAAGCTGGAGCACTGAGATGTGAGGACCATCATCCTCTTTTGAAGAGAGAGAAGCGAAGCTTTCCATGAAGGAACTCTTTGGTATTGGGAACTGACCCACAGCTGCACTATCAGCTGATCTGGAGAAAGCAACCGCTCCAGCTGGACTGCTGGGAGAAAGGAGTTTGCCTTACCATCACTATTGATGATAGAGATCAGCAGCTTCAGGTAGTTCTGCGTCTGTTGTACGAGGTCCCAGCTCTGTGCAGGAAGAGAAATGTTGCAGCTAAGCAGGAGGTTGTTCTGTGGTTCAGAGCTTGCCATACTCTTTATTTCTCTACCAGACAAATAACTCCATTTGCTGGAGTGTCAAGTTTCCCCTTGGTCATCTAACCACTCCCACCCAACCTCTGTAAAAGACCCTCTGGCCTGGCAGGAATATAAAAAATAAAAAAAGAATTAAAAGCTATCATTACTATCTGGCTGGCACACAGCCTGTTTGCCTGCAGCCCCAAAGCTCCAAGCAGACCGTGCTCAGAGACTGAAGCGAGCCGGTAAACACCCACGGAGTGCTGACCCAGTTCTGCCCCCACACATGTGCACTTCACAGAATGCTTTGGCAGCCATGTTACAGCTGTGTGTGCAATGCAGGGAGAAAGACAGGGTGAACAGAACAAGGTCAGCAGCCCAGCCCCACAACCTAAGCACTTCACCCCTAATTCTCTGACTGACTGCTGCAGGCTGCTCCAGGCAGGCACTGGGCTTCTGCAGTAACATCCAAGTAGCAGCAACATCACAGAGGGGCTCTGAACTCAAAGACCTCCAGCACTACAAGAAAAAAAGGTGGAGCGCATAAGAAGATGCTCAAGCATACCACCCGCAAGCACTGTGCTGTGAGAAGATGCAGGGAATTTTAGCAGTCTGATCAAAGCCAGAACTCAATCAAGGAAAATGGGATGGCACGAGCAAGAAAAAGGAGAGGGATGAATGTTTCACTAGGACAGTGTTACTGGGGTAAGGGATGTTGACTGCCAGCAACAGAACACCTTGCTTTATGCATATTGTGTACTACACTTGTAACTTCTGCTAGGAAGAACATACTACCCTGCTCTAAATCCTATGCAACAAAAAACAGTAGGGGAATGGGACGCACACAAAACCCAGGGCAGAAAACACATCCTTCTAAGGTCTTATCTGCCCAATTGGAACCAACCTTGTGCTTATGCCAGAAGGAATCATTCCTTCACCTCTTTTATCCCTCTACGCTGCAAGCCAGAAACTTTCCTTCATCTACCCCATACACAGCCTGAAGCTTGTGCTCAGCAGCAGCACTGCCCAACAAACACCTAGTCTGGGGATAGCAGTTCATCACACCTTGAGCACCCTGTTCTGACAGAAATCTTCACAAATAACATTCAAGACTGCTCTTTCTCATTTGTACGTCTGATTTCAGACTTTAGATTTTGCATCCTGTACAGCTTTTCTTCCCTAGATTGAAGGATGCTTTAGAATGTGTATTTTCTTCCTGTAAAAGTACTTATACATTAATCAAGTCAACTCCCCATCACTCTTGTGATTAGCTGAACAGACCAAGAACTTTAGCCTCAAGTGAAGCACCTCCAATCCTCAGATCACTTCATTTCTGCATCTATTTCTTATGCCCTTTTCAATTATTAATATCCTTTTTAAAATACTGGCTGCTTAGTATTTTATTGAACAACTTCCTAGTCATAAACAAGCTGAGGTCCCATTAGTTCTGCTTCAACACTGCAAGCTACTTCTGTGTGATTCTGCTTATGCTGGCACTCACATATTATTTTCATGCTGACAGACACACACTGCCCAAGCACTTGGAGCTCTGCTGGTCCTGTGGTGCTTCCAGCTGCAGAGCACACGCACCAGCACATGGCCTGTTATCTCAAAACCTGGGTGACTGGCAGGCCCACTGCTGTGTGAAATGGCAAGCACTGATCGATTTAAGGCGATGTTCCTTTGTGGGAACCAGGACAAACATAAAAGAGTTAATTGCCAGCAGTGATGCTGTGGCAGCAATAAGTGATGGAGACACACTACGCTCAGTTACAATTCTCTCCTTTGCTGTAATAGGATACATACATAGCATACTCACTAAGAAGGTGGTTAGTTTTGTGGCTACTATTCACATAAGGGAAAGTCGACCTTTCTTCAGTCTCTCCATAGCCAAGAAGGTCTGCCTATTGCAGGCACGTGCTAAGATTGCTAACAAGCAATATTGCTTTTAATTTCCTGGCACATTCCTTGCCTTATCTCCCTAATGGACTGCTAGCTTACACAAGCTACAGAAACAGATTTGATGTTAACGTTAGCTGCCTTGGGACATGCCAAGCCACAGAGCTTTTGGGGAGAGGATTTCCACTGCTGTTCTGAACAATCAAGTCTGCAGCTTCACTCCCACTGGGATGATATGGAGTAAACCAGATTACTGAGATGGCAACAAGACAGACTTCAGATCTTTAATGATCCTTCCTGATTAAATCTCTGACCTCCCACAGAGATGCCTACTTTCCTCACCTGGTACTCACTCCAATCAATACTGAGAGATTGGGTCACAGATGCTGGGATACTTAATGGAGCATCTACATAATCCTAGAACAAACAAACAATTAGTTAGAGAGAAAAAAAACACACAACAGGATTTGAAGGCAATAAGTTTCAGAGGAAAAAAAAAGAACAACCAAGGCTTAAGAGCTCAGTACAGCCCACAGCTCTCCATTTTGTACCTGTTTCCAGTTAAATATGAGACCTTCAGCTGTATAATCCCGGTCTTTGTACTCCTTAAAAAATTCACAGCCTGCAAGACAAGAGATAACGAACAACTGTTCAGCTAACTGATATCTAACAACTGGATGGCCCTGTGGGACTGGAAGTGCTGGCAGCCCTGGGCTCCAGAGCACCGAACCAATCAAAAGTGCTGCCTGTGGGAAGTGAAGAGCAGTAATCAGTACAGTGTGCAGCATGGCCTCCCAGCAGCAACAGCTCAGAGCACTCAGCAGTAAGCACACTCACACAGCAGACAAAGAGCAAATTCCAAAGGCACTGCAAATATGGAGTCAGAGGGACTGGTTTATTGTTTCTCAAACAACAGATTTCATCCAGGACCCACACTTCCCAGGGCCACTGACTCTTGTGCAGATCTGAGGCATCAGCCCGGCACCCTGAGTGAGAAGGAATCAGCAAAAGATGTGCTGGCAGGGCCTGGGGAAAGCCAAGTTTCACACAGCATCTGCTGCAGGTAACAAGAAAGGGCTCTGTCAGAGGCAGCTGTGGCTTCTGTCACATTTCCTTCCCTTTCATGCACCAGAATTGCTGTATATGAAGGAAGCACAGCTACACAACCACTTCCAAGCCCTCCCCTCCTGAAATTTCTGCCCTCTGGATCCTGTTTTTCTCAAACAACTATTTGAAGTCGCTGCTGCAAACTGCAGTCACTTAGTCACAGCTGAGCAACACTATTAGCACTGCGGATGCCTGCAGGCTACACAAAACTCCTCTCCTGAGATACTGTGTGTGCCACATAAGCTTCACAGTTTCCACATCACCAAGACAGCCCTGTGCCAGGCACTGCACGCACAGGCAACAATTCCTAGTCTGCAAGTCATAAGTAACTTCAGTAGTGAAAAACAGGTACATGGAAGGACAAGACTAGTTTTAGAGGTCAGTTTGATGGCCAGTCAGACTGTCAGTTGAGATTTAACTCCAATTAAACACAGGCTTAAAGCAAAGAACAGGGGATTATAGCAGCAAGCATTGGCACCCACAAGTGCCAACTACCAGTCAGATGGAAAGGAAGGCTTTTGCACTGGAGAGCAAATAAGCTTCCACAGATACCGTGTTTCAACCTAAATCTTTCACCCTAACTTACGTTTGCACACTTGTTCATTCATCTGTGATAAGAGAATTTCACAATTTCAGAGATAAACTCTTCCAATGCAAACCTGGAAGCATTAGTAAGAACACACCACTGTGTGATACCACTGCATTTTGCCAGGCACCAGAGGGGTTGCAGATCTGTAGACGTGTATGACTCAGATTTAACAGAATGACAGCATTCTCCTCTGGAAAAGCACTGCTAAAATCAGGCAACACCAGCAGGGAGTTTCCAGTTTGATAAGGTTTATCTCTAGTGCAGCACTGAAGAGCCACTAAGGGACAGCGGCTGTCCCAGAAGAGTTCACTGAACAGATCCCCACACAGTAAAAATTCTACAGCTTACTTTTATAGAATTACCGTCTCTTCATTCCTTACAAGTGCAAAGAATCAGTGCTTACTGTCTCTCCCGTGATCTGCATTTAGCAAGACAAATGGCAGTGATACATACCCACAGCATGTGCTACAGAAATCAGAAATACTCATTTCTGTACACCTCTCCCATCTGTAAGGAAACCTGAACAGAAATCTTAAGGCAGCTTCTCTGGGTTGTCACTAATTTCTATATTAAAAAAAAAATACACTTATTTCCATGTACTCCACCCCCTGGGTGTTGAAGAGCAACAACAAGTCATACAGAAAAGGTCTGGGTTTGGATCATGCATAACCACTTTCCTTTTTTCACCCCCTTCTCCTTCTTTGTGCATGATGAAGAAAAATTCTATCTCACAGACAGACTTCAAACACAGCAACCTCATACCCAATCACATTTCTGAGCCTGAGAGCAGCAGCCAGCCAGCAATATTCAGCTCATCTTTAAGAGTGCAGCAAGTGACCCAGCAGTGGTTGCTAGGCACAGGGACTGATCTAGCCAGGGAGATGGACTGGAGTGGCTCGCATCCCAATCATACACTACAGGCTCAGGTTAACAGCTCTGCCTAGCATTGAGAATATATTACAGAGGCTCTCTGGAAGCACTAAAACTAGGAAAAATTCCTAAGAATTGCTGTTTTTTATATATAGCTTGCTTTGTGCCATGTTTTGCATCAAGTAGTAGGTTGGAATCAAAGACCATCTTAACCTCAGCTCTACCACTCAGACTGTTTCTCTGTGCTTGAATTCATTAGAAACACCAAGCAATTCTTTTGCCACCCCAGAGCGCCTGATGCAGACTCACACTTCCACATCATCCAGATTCAACGTACCATTCTGTTTAAAAGAGATCCTCTCCAGAGTGAACAAAGGAAACATTAAGCAAGCCACAGTCATCCCACCACACACACAAGCAGTTCCCAGTCCCCAGAAGCAGATTGTCACCTGTCCCTTGGGAGTCCCTCTGGACATCAGTCCTGTACCTGGATATGGGATGGAGAGAAGCGTGAAATCAGCGTAACGTTGAGCTTTGTCCACCTTCTCAGAAGACGTCACACTGCACAGGACAAGAGGAAAAGAGCAGACATTTGTGCTGTATTTTCCAAGGAGATACAGCATCCAAAAGCTACCTGTTGCACTACCCCACATAATGAGTCGACTCAGGAGTCATCAGGGGCAAAACTTATGCAACGCAATTCAGATCAACAGGTGTAGCCCCAAAACATTACAACTTCCTTTCAAGGACACGCCAGGAGAAAGACTTCTACCTACTCTTATACACAAGCAGAGCTCTCCTTTAACTCTGCCCTTTCTGAGAAGGGGTTGTAAAATTACCTCAAGCTCTACAGAGGAAGCCTATTCAGATTGCAGAGGAGGGGTGAAAGTAGTTATTTTGCTCACTGATACAGCCTTCCCTGGAATAAAACCTTGGGCTTCTCTCTACAGCACTGACCAACAGATCCTTCTGCACTGCCCTTCTGGTTACTACTGCTGAGTGCGTGCCCCATAACAATTCCCCAGTAAGGGCTGCTAGCTGCAACTGTGTAGAAAAAGAGGCTGCAAGCCTGCAGAAAAACAAACGAATTCAGACTCACTTCAAGCCAAACTTCACCTTCTTGTTTTCCACCATCAGATCACAGATATATCGGACAGAGAGGTACCGAAGCAGCTTGATGTCATGTCCTCTGACCTTGTCAAACAGCTGGGAGTCTGCATTTCTGTGAACAGAAAAAGGCACAGTGAGATCAGCAAGGAAGACTGACCACTGCCTGCATGATACTGCCATAATTCTTTCCTGAACTGCTTCTAGCCAAAAAGGCCCACAGGAACAGCCTCGTTTCCATGGGTCAGAGTCAGATTCTGCACTGAGCTGATACAGCAAAGTTAGTGTCTCCTTCCTCATACTTTGCTTTGTTCTGCAACAAGCAAGTAAGATACAGAATATTTTCTCCACCTTGGAGATATAATTTTTTATTGTGAAGTAAAAATTTCTGTGTAATTCAAGCTTCTTTTAAATGGCCCTATATCTTTCTGTCTCTGACTCTTCCCTCTGACAGTAGATTAGCAAGCACCAGTTATATTAGATTCAGCCAGCCACTAGCACTCAAGGTTTTTTCAAAAGCAAAGAATGAACTCATGTCAGCGATGCATACAAACCTCAGTGCAGAATCTTCCTCTGAAATGTCCTCTGCATCTGCCCAAGCATCGTCAGAACCCCCTGCAAAGAAGGCATTAAGAAACAAGACTTACGTAAACCAACACAATCTCCAATTCTACAGGCATTCAATGTCTGAAAACATTATGGACTGGCACCATTTCTCCATGTTTCTCTTAACTATTCTCCCCATTTCTCCCTCCTGAAAGGCACGCTCTGTAACACAGCCCATCCTTCCCTTATCCTTGCTAAAGACCTAAGCAGGTCAAACCCATGACTGACAGCTAGAAGGACACCCCTGATGGTGCTACACAGATCTTTGCCGAAGCAAGCTCCAGAGCCTATACTACAGACACCCAACACTCTCCCTAGGAGTTCTCCATAGCACCCAGTAGGAGGATTTGATTCCCAATGACTATCTAGCAATAGCAAAGTCTTATTTATTTATTCCTACCCTCAGCGCTGGGAATCAGCACTCAGGAATCAGGAAAAACCGTGAATGCTTTGGTTTGCCTTACTTGCCTACTACGTTACTGTTCCTGTAATTTGCTCTTCAGCTTCAAGTTCTTCAGCTACTTCCTCTTGCACTATGAGTACAGCACTCTGTCCTGTGGTAGGGTGTTGGGAAACAGATACCAGATTTCAGAGTTTACCCTATCAGTTCAGGCCTGCCACAGGCAGGTCCAGGACAGAGTTCTGTACCCGTTCTCCCAACCAGACTGGTCTCATGCCCTGTTTCCTAGCACTGAGAAGCCTACTCAGGCAGCCAGTGACACACAGCTCCTCACTCACCTGAGAAGATGTAGTTGTAACCAGTGCGCCCGTAGAGCTCTCCCCAGCCAGCCAGTGTTGCTGATCTGCAAATATGCTGGAGGAAGATTTCATTGTTAACCACGTGCACTCCAAGAGTTTCCCCCACACCCAGTCTGGCCCACGTGCTGTCACGTTCCAGACGTGGCTGGTACCCACAGATCTGCCTCTCAGCAGTCTCCCCCGCAGCCCTGATCCAGATCAAGCTTCCCAAACACATAAGACTCCCAAGTGTCTTTATCTGTAGCTTGCTTTTCTGCCACTTTTTCCATCTCCACTTTCCAATTCGCTAATACAGACAATTCCTGCTAAAATTAACAACACCTATGCTCTGTTAATGCTCCTTGAACTTTACCTTCCACACTCCTGTTGATAAGATTGCAGCTGGTCCCACTACCACCCCGGGCAGTTTGTTCCTGCTGGAAAAGGCCAGCAGGTTCAGCCCATGATAGCTTCAGAAAAGCCAGGTTAATGTTGTCCCAGGTATGCTTTTGCTATTTATACAGAGTTTCTAAACTTAACTGAGAAAATTGAATTAAACTACTTAAATTCTAAACAAGACTACTCCTACAGGGCTTCAGAACAGTTTAAATAATCCACATAAAAACAAATCTGATTTCACTTCCTTACAGATCCCCTTGCAGGCAAGCCCACACATTCATAAGACCGTTTATGCAATCTTGCCTCCCCAGGGAACATTAAAGTTATTCAAAGGGAGCTCACTGCTGGAAAGAGGAAGGGGCAGGAAGTGACAACAGCTGTCCTTCCCCTCTCAAAGGCCAAACAACTTTGGTCCTTCAGAAGGAACACATATATAGAAAAAACATTAGATCCTTGGTGCTGTGTTCGTGACAGGGTGGAGTATGACAGCCTCAAGTCCCCACATATGATTTATGCAGCCTAGACAGCAAATATTACTTACCACTACAGGCTGCCTGCCTGTAGCTAAGATTAGATTTTTACAGCATTAGGAAAGGTGACAACTGACTGAAGATGTGGCTGCACAGTTCAAATGGCACAGAGAAAGGTCATTTTCTAAGTTAAGACAGGTAACCCACAAAGCTTTACCTTTCCCTTGTACAGAATGACTGGGCAGACAAATCGTCCTCTACACCTCGCCATCTTACTTCGGTTGATGAGGTCCTGCAATTTGCCAACCTGCACGGTGCTCTCAAACCTATCGGACAGAGATGCAGTTCAGTACACAGAGCACTTTCCCATTTATCCTTCAGTGAAGCAGCTGCAGACCCCCTGGGTGGTGATCCCCATCCCTTTGGCTTAAAAGGCAGCTCTGAACTTAGCAAGCAAGAGGTTGTTTCTCTAAGAACGGTTTGCCCGGCTAGACGACACGACTGAATTTTGCAAGCAGAAATAAATAAAACGGAGAATCAAAGTTGGAGCACTCAATGAACTGCAGTAGTTGTAGTCACCTGAGCACGTGCACTGCTGGGTGATTAGACAACAGGCTGTAAACAGGCCAGCGGGGTGTGCAGGGCAGTTAGACTAATGTCAGCTGCAACTGAACCACTAAATTCTATTTGTTTTTTTTTTTCTGGTTAAAGTAAAACAGAAATGTGTTCTGAGTTGGAGACATATTTTGGAAGCAAGTTTAAATTGTGATAATTTTTCCAAGTGTCAGTCTAAATTTGATAGGAATTCAAGTTGCCCTTTGAATGATGCAGACCTTCCAGAGGTAAGGTCAATGCAGGGGGAACTAGAGTTTCCACAAGGAATTGGAGAAGCATCCAGACTGACATTACAGAAACCAGATGAAGTCCAGTGACACAGAACTGCATGACCATGCACTCAGAGAAGAGGAACAAGAATTTCCAGTTAGCCCTGTCCAGCAGCAGAGCTCAGCAGATGAACTCACTGACCTGTGGATGCCTTTAAGTTATCAATATAACAAGTCTTACCAAAGAGACAACAATGACTGTGGGAAACTCTCCATGGGATGGAGAAGTATCAGCACTGCTGTGCAGAGCAGATGTTGGGTGAGATGAGCATCTGATTGCAGCCATCTGCAGCCACGAGGTGCACATGTGTGCAGCGAGGCACAGCAAACTCACAGGGATGGCCAGGGACAGCATTGCAACAAAACAGAGTGACTGAGCAAATGGAGATTAAGAGAGGGCACAACAATATGTGCATTTGGGTGAGTAAAAGAACTTAGCAACAGAGAAGGAGAAGAACCAAATGGTGACTAATAAAAATAAAGAAGAAATTAATACCATACTCTAGAAATTAAAATAAAGTCTCTAGGCTTTGGAATCAGCATGAGTGTAAAGCAATCTACCTGCAGCAGGCATTCAGGCAAGGATTCGAAAAAAAGTATTACTATTAACATGGAAGCCAATCCATTTATAGGAGACAACACAAAGTACTGCTGAGGGAAGCAAGGAGGCAGCAAGCAAAACCTTCCAGTCCTACAGTTCCATAAGAACTCAATTCCCAGAATTCACAGTGGAAGCTCAGGATTTCTCCTGCGTTTCCCTACATATAAGGGCTTCTTCCAGCTCCGACAAGCGGCGGCATTTACTGGAATGCAAAGAGTATGAAGCCAAGCTAATCTTTCAACAGCACGGACAGGAGAGCGCTAAATGCCAGCGCAGCACACTGCACACAGAGTACGCGTGCTTGTGTGCAGGCAACATGAGCACGTGCCCAATTAGCACAGCCTGAACTGCTTGCTGCTGGCACTGCAGGCAGCCAGGAGCTGCTCCCCTGCTTGCACGCCCTCCTCAGAGAGCACAGAGTAACACACAACAACAACAGGCAGTGAGCAGCTCGATGTGGCTTCACTTGTCATTCACAATCCCTATCTGTTTTGAACCTTTAAGAGGCTCTGATGTACAGACCTGCGTTTCGGGGTTGTTTTTAAGGGAATGAACACAACTAAAAGGCATCCTGTGCTCTGCTCCAGCTGTCTTTGTTTCCTTGGTAAAAGGAAATTCAGAGGGAAAATAGAACGTCATTACAGTGTTAACAGCTCTATAGCACGGCTTCTAAATCTAAAAAGATGGGATTCAGCAAAAATCCAATGCCTGCAGCTCAGACAGGCCAAGAGGTTTCAGCTCTCTGCACGCTAACTGCATATCCCAGGAGAGGGAGAACAGCAGCAAGGAATGAGTGCCAGCAGGACAGGACACAGGGTCAGTAGTGGGGATGCTGCAGGGAGGGGAAAGATCTGCCCAGATGAGCAGCTGCAGTGCTCATACAGGGACAAGGGGCAAAAAGTTGCACAGGTAGGAGTAACGTCTACTTTGGAAATCAGAGCTGACTTCAACAGCCATCTGAAAGAACATCATTATAGCTTCCTGGGCCAAGTGAAGAAAAGGGTGGAAGGAATGAATCTTAACTCGTAACTCCTGGGATTTTCAGGTACTGCTTCCTCAGAAGCTGGTTTTCTAGAGGATACTAGGGGGCAACCTTTGTCTCTGTGTTACCTCTGTGTTAATTCTCACCCTCCAAATCAGACCTTCAAGCCTGAGTTTCTTTTTTAAATACAAAAGAAGCATTTTCTATGAGTAAGCAACTGTTTTGGTAACAGTATATCTATACAAGTCCAAAGCAGAGCTGTTTTTCAATGGCTAGCAACAGTTGCATTGGAACTTAAGTGTTTCTTCACAGTGTTACAACTATCGGTCGGAGTGCAGACATGCACACGAACTGGCAGGGAAGCCAAAGATGCGGCCTGTGTGTGATCTCTGGAAGTTGTCGTGTAAGCACAGGCACAAAGAACAGGATAGGAAACAAAAAATTGAGCACATATCAATGTTTTCCAAGCCTTTGCAGTGCCTGCCCACTCCTTCTGGGGGGGGCATTAGAGGTCCCTGAGCACAGAGCAGGTGCTCCTGGCTGTCAGACACCCTCTGCTACTTCCTGCAGCTGACTGAGCAGCACCACCACAAAGGGCATGCCACTGTGGTGGTTGGTAGCAAAAAACACAAGCCATATTCCTCCCACACTTTCACTACCTCCTCCACCAGCCCGGCCCGGACCTCAGCTTGGTTAGCCAAGCAAGACCCTTTCATCCCCCAGCTGCCTGAACGGGATCAGAAACTGCTCTGGGTTTAAAACAACCCCTTTTCTGCTAGTTCCCCACATGGCTTCAGAAACAGCTGCACCAGCACAATTCATGGGGCAGCAGAGTTCGCACAGCCTAGAATTGCTTCCAAAAAATGTGGCATTCTCAGAGGTGTGAAGTGTCTTGCACACTTCAAGGAGATCTTACCAGCTGAACAAGAACATTACAAAGGTGAAAGGCAGCCCCAGACACTAGGTCCTAGAGGGATTGTTCCATTCACTGGAAGAGGTTTCTTGCGTTCTGTAACACAAGAAGTGCAACATTCTCTATATTGTTAACATTTGTTCAGTATTTCATCATCATTGCTTCGTAGAATATAATGGTGCAACTAAAAACTGTATTCGTGGAAAAGTTATTTAGAAGCTTTTACAGAGGTTATTGCCCAGAAAATAGAAGGAAAGACATAATGAAGGGCAGTCTATTCCCATGACTTCTTGTAAGAATAAACCTAGGCTTGAAAGTAATCAGTATTTTAAGTGTTAGTGGCCACTCATGACTTGCAAAGGCACAGAAGAAAATAGGAAAACACTCTTGTTCCAAAAAACTGACAGAAAAATTAAATATCCTTCATTGTCACAGACAGAAAAAAAAAACAGAAGCAGTTGCTTTCTCTCCCCTGAAGATGCGGCTAGTTATGTCTATAGCTTTGGATTTCAGTTTTCCTCTACTCTGCAGCCCACATCAAGGGGTTTAATCTTTTCCAATCTGGTCCAACCTTTAAAAAGAAACTCCCAGCCAACATCAGCAGTGGCTGTTTCCAAGCCCCCCTCCAGCACCTACTGGTTTTGTTCAGCAGCCAACACAACACAAAGCACATCACTACCACAGCCCTTCTGAACACATCTTGTCCCGATCAGACTGAAAGCTGCAAAACTGTGTTATGTTCCGTGGGAAGAGATTAAAATCTAAAACAAGAGGCTGTTGTTACAGCCACAGGGAGCAGATATCGCTCAGCCTGGAGTGGAAGCACTTCTGAGCTTGCGGGTCAAAGTCCAGAAACACGCCAGCTAACTTGGACTGCGCTAAGCTGGAAGCGTCTCCCATCGGGTCACAGAACAGGAATGCCCTCAGATCTGAGCTGTGGGCACCCACCTGCTGACACTGCCTCGCTCCGCCCTGCCCCTACGGGGGTTATCATCTGAAGTGCTTTTCAGACTATGACTCCTCTAACTTCAGCCCTCCAAGAAGACGCAGCGACGCACCCTGCAGCCACGCTGCTGAGCGCGAGCTCCTCACACCTCCGGGAAAAGGGAAACGCCGCCGCCGCCACCGGGAGCAGGCGGAGCGCTCAGAGCCACAGGGCTGAGGTTCCCCGAGGGAGGCAAGGAGCACGGAGAGCGGCGAGGCACGCGAAGCGACTGACGGGGCGGCTATAATTAGCCGCAGCCCCGAAGAGCCCGGGAGGCGCCCCGAGAGCTCCTCGGGGCACGGAGCGAAGCGGGGCAGAGCTCGGGGCCTTACGGGTCGCGGCCGGCGGCGTTGTCGCGCTCCAGCAGGACGATGTGCCGCGGGTAGTGCGCGCAGACCTCGCCGTGGGCGTTGGAGATCACGCTGTAGCGGTAGTCGCGGCCGAAGAGCTCCAAGCAGCGTCGCTCGATCCGCTCCACCTGCGCGCAGCCACCGCTCAGCGCCCGCCGCTCAGAGCACCGGGCGCCGAGCCCCCCGCGCGGCCCCCCAGCGCCTCTCACCTTGGCGGCGGCGGCGCCCCCGCCATCCTTAGCGCGGTACTGGGCGCGGGAGAACTCCAGCAGCAGCTCGGCCAGGCCGCGGTCCCCGGAGCCCGCCGGGGGGCAGCCGCGGGCCGCCGCCATCCCCTCGCCGCTCACCGCCGCCGCCCCATGGCGCCGCTTCCGCCCGCCGCCGCTTCCGCCCGCCCCGCGGAACGAGCCGGCCAATCGGCGCGGGGCGCGTGCCACGCCCCTTCCGGCGAGGCGTCGACGTCATCACCGCGCGACACGGGCGGGGCGAGGGGAGTCGCGCCGCGGCGTGGATGGAGTCCGCGGCTGACGTGAAGCTCCCCGATAAGCGGTGGCGTGGGGAGCCCTTCGGTGGCTCCGTTGCCGTTGTTCGGGCGCTGGACGGCCCTGCCGGCAGCTGGGCCGCCGCGGTCCCGCAGCCACCCGCTCCTCCCCCGTGGCCCCAGTCAGGCGCACGCACATCGCGATAGGGGCTGGGCGCCGCCCCGAGTCCCTCGCCGCGCGGTGACCCCTCCTGCGCTACGCGCTCGAGCCGCGCCTCGCTCGGGCTCCTCAGCCCCGCCGATCGCAGCCGATCCGTTCCGAACCTTCCCGAACCGCTCCGAACACTTCCGAGCCGCGCCGGGCGGGGGCGGGGCGTGGCCGAGCGCCTTTCCGAGCGCGGCCGAAGCCGGGGCGGGCGGAGCCGAAGCTCCTCTCGGCGTCCCGCTGCCGGGGGCGCGCGGCGGGTCGGGCTGGGCCGGGCTCCGCAGTGGCGGGGCGCGCGCACGCGGCGGCGTCGGGAGCGCGCGCGCGCGCGGGGCGCAGAGGCGGCAGCCAAGATGGCGGCGCGGGTGGCGCAGGGGCCGGCAGCCCTCGGGCTCCCTTAGGCCGCAGGTGGTGGCCGGCGCCGGGCGGGGCGGCCCGATCCGCCAGGATGCTGCCGTCGCAGGAGGCCTCCAAGCTGTACCATGACAACTACGTGCGGAACTCGCGGGCCATCGGCGTGCTGTGGGCCATCTTCACCATCTGCTTCGCCATCATCAACGTGGTGGTGTTCATCCAGCCCTACTGGGTGGGAGACAGCGTCAACACGCCCAAACCCGGCTACTTCGGGCTGTTCCACTACTGCGTGGGCAGCGGGCTGGCGGGCCGCGAGCTGGCGTGCCGCGGCTCCTTCACCGACTTCAGCACCATCCCCTCGGGCGCCTTCCAGGCGGCGGCCTTCTTCGTGCTGCTGTCCATGGTGCTGACGCTGGGCTGCATCACCTGCTTCGCGCTCTTCTTCTTCTGCAACACCGCCACCGTCTACAAGATCTGCGCCTGGATGCAGCTGCTGGCAGGTGGGGGGCGGGGGGGGCTGGGGGGGGGAGGTGTCAGGGCGCTGGCACCGGAGCCATGGGGTCTCTGAGGCACCGGGTGCCGGTGTAGGGGATGTCGGGGCACCGGCACTACAGTTAGAGGATCTCATAGAGGCTGGTTGCCGATGCTTGTGCTTCGTAGGATAGTGCGTGCTGGTGGTGGGGCTTTCCAATGCGCTGGCACCAATGTTGGATACTGCCCCATATGCATGCTGGTGTTGGGGATTCTTTGGATACTGAGTGCTGGGGTTTGGAGTGTTTTGGTTACTGGGTGCTGGAGGTTCTCCATGTGATGGGTGGTGGGGCTGGCTGGGAGGTATCAAGGCATTGACACCAGTGTTAGGGGCTTCCCCATGCACTGCCTGCGGGTGAGGTGTGGCCAAGGCACTGGCATCAAAGCTAGGGGGTCTCCTGAGTACTGGTGCTTGGGTTCTTTGAATACTGAGTGCTGGGACTTCTGCAGGCACTGGGTGTTGGAATTGCTTTGGATACTAGATGCTGGTGTTGAGGGTCATCAGTGTATTGACACCAGTGCTAGGGGCTTCCCTAGGTGCTAGGGGGATGGCTTTCGAGACTGCCCTGTGTGATGCATGCCTGTGCTAGGGCTTCTTTGAATTCTAGGGTTCTCCATGCATTGAGTGCTGGTGTTTGGAGTGCTTTGGGTACTTGCTGCTTGATGCTAGGGTTTCCCTTGGCACTGGGTGCTGGTGTTAGGGGTGTTAGTGCTGACACCAAAGGTAGCCTGTCCCCTAGGTACTGGGTGCTGGTGGTGAGGGTTCTGTGGACACTGGGTGCTAGCATTGAGGATTATCAATGCACTGTGCAGTGTTGGATGTTGCCCCAAATGCTAGGGGTTGGCATTGCCTCGTGTGGTACATGCTGGATGCCAGAGCTACTTTAGGTACTGGGGCTTCTGAACACACTGGCTGCTCGTGTTTGGAGTATTTTGGATGCTGGGTGCTAGAACTTCCCTGGCACTGGGAGCTGGTGTTAAGGGCACTGGCACCAGAGCTGGGGGCTCCTCTGAACTCAGGGTGCTGGCCCTGGCAGTTCTCAAGCTGTCAGCATCAGGGTTTCTACCAGATGCTGGAGTCAGGGACTGACTTGGACGCTGGAGGGTCCGCTAAATACCCACACCCAGGGGCTCCCTGGGACACTGGGCAGCAGCAGGCAGGGCTTCTCAGAACCCCAGCACTGAGCATGGGATGCAGGCAGCGGCACAGGTGCTGGGTGGTGGCTTTGGGTATGCGGGGCTGCACAGGACCCCACCACCAGGTGTGGGGGTGAAGGCATTATAAAAGGTGCTGTCCTGTCCCTTGCCTCAGCATCATGAAGTGGTCAGAAATGCTGACTTTTCCCTTTCCATAAAAAGGCTTTGAGAACAGCTCTACACACAGTGGGATATTGCATTTACTTTGATTTAGACTGGATGTAAGCAAAAAGTTTTTTACAGTAAGTGGGGTGAGGCACTGGCACAGGCTGCCCAGAGAGGTGGTGGTGCCCCATCCCTGCAGACAGCCAAGGTCAGGCTGGATGGGCTCTGAGCATCTGATGGAGCTGTGGGTGTCCCTGTTCATTGCAGGGGGTTGGACCAGATGGCCTCTAAGGGTTCCTTCCGACTCAAAAGATTCTAAGATTCTCCCTAAATGTGGCCCTGTTCTAAGGTCCTCCTCAGCTCCCTCCACAAAAAAAGGAACTCCAGACACCATAGATGAAGCTCAACACCCCCCACCCCCCCCCCCCCCCCATGCACAGAACCCAAACTTTTCCCAGAATGAGACAGGACATTGACAAGGATCCCCCAAGCTCTCCTCCTAGAGGCTCACTCCTTTTAGGACAGACCATGAGAAGTGATGCTGAGCCTGTACCTCTCTCTCTCTCCACTTTTCCCACATCTGGAACACCATTACCACCATACTGCCTGCATACTAAGTGAGCATGTCCAGACTCAGAGCTTGCACCAGCAGAACCCGGTGCTGTCTCCATTACCAATAGAAAACCCCCAGTGTGCCCCCCTCTAGGAGAGGGCATTGTGGAGTCTGTCCTCATACTGGGAGCTCACAGCTGGTCTAGCTTGTGGAAATCCTGACCTCTTCTCCCCCAGTGCAGCTCGGCCCGGAGCTGCCTTGGCTTATTGGGAAATTCCTTCATCTTTAATTTTCCCTGTCCTGAAGATTTGCTGGTTTAAGGCAAGCTCAGAGCCCAAATCCTGCCGATCAGCAGCAGCAGCTTAATCAAGGGGCTCTGTGCACCCGGCTGCTGTGCGGCGATGGGCACAACCCTGAAGGCAGTCTGGGATGTGGGCAGGGGGATGCAGAAGCAGCATTGAGGCCCCTTGTTTCACAACAAACGTGTAAAGGAGGGGATGGGATGACCAAGTGCTGGCACAGGGCTGCTGCAGAAGTATGTGGCTCCTCTGAGATGGGACAGCAGGGAGGGGGGCTGGAGTTCACCATCTCGTCGAGAAAAAAAAAGTGTTTAAATCTTCAGTGTCCAATTAGTGGACAGCAATCAGGGAAAGGTTTAATTAGAGCCTCACAGAAAACCCCAGCTCCAAAGCCTCTGCCCCCCTAGGAGTAAACCGAATCTAATTAAGAGGAAAGACTGCTTTAGCGCAAATAGAAACGCAGCCATCTGCCCTGTTCAAAATCCCAGCAACGCAAAACTGGAGATTTTGCTAAATCCTTCTGTTACAAAACCCAGAACGTGATTGAACGTGGGGACGTCAGCGGTGTCCTGGTGGGGTGGGCACACAAGGAGCACCGTGCCCATGGTGCCCCCACGTGCCACACACTTGTGTGCCAGGGGAGGGCACAGAGCTGTCGCCCACAGCAGTGCCTGGGACTGAGAAGCCTCTGCCCCCCCAGCGGTTCCCCTGAGGCTTTCCCTCTCCCTTCTCCCCCAACCCTATCCTGCAACAGGGATGGCACAGCTCTCGCACCGTGCAGCCCCAGGCTCCAAAACCCTCCATGGGCAGTGCCAGGCACGTGGGCACCGCTCTCGCCCTGCAGCCCTTCTCTGTGCTCCCAGACAAAGCAGCTGTCAGCTCTGCTTCGTGCCAATGTGTAGCTCTATTCTTAAGCCTGCTGCTCTGTGGCTCAGCCCGTGGAGTGCAGTGCCGTGAGGCACTCCTGCCTGTGCCACCGCTCATTTCCATTGATTTCCGTGGGATTGCTATTTTTAGGACAGGGCTGTGCACTCACTCTCCTTCTGCTATTCATCTCCGTCGAGAAGCAGCCACCCCAGCCCCAGCGTCCCCACTGTCCCTGCCAGGGCTCCCCAGTGTGGTGGTGAGGCCAGGAAGAGACACTGGGGCTGTTCTGGGAGGTGGTGCCCTGGCTGCTGTGTGCTGGAGACACTGATATTTATAGCTGCAGGGAGTCCCCGAGCACGGGTGCACGTGACAGGCAGCAGCTGAACCTGGGGAGGGGTGGTGCAGAGCCTAGGTTGGATTTAAGGAACCCCCTGGGGCCCAGCCCATTGCTGTTGCTCCCACCATTACCTCACACCTTCACTTCTCAGTCTCTTGGTGCTCATCCATGAAGGAGGGTGCAGGGGAATCCTCTGCTTTGTGCCGACTCAGGGGACAGCCCCGTGATGTCCAGACGTGCTGAGCGCACCTCCCGTGGTTTTCTCCTGCCCACAGCCATTCTGTGCCTGTGGCCTGAGTCACAGAGCTGAATTCCCTTCAATTCATCTATTTTGCCAAGATATCAAAGCCCATTGAATTTGACAGGACCCTGATAAGGGAGCACGGTGGAGTACAAAACCATGCTGTAGCTGCAAAAAAAGCTGAGCATTGCCAATTCCCCCGGTCCAGAGCATCTCCTGAGCACACATGCCCTGCGGACAGCTGGGGTTGGCAGGGAGAGGGGGGACAAGAGGCTGTTCTAAGTGAAAAATGAGAATTTCCTGCAGGTCTCTGAGCACCTGTGTGTGCAGGGTGGGCAGCAGAACCCCCTCATCATCCCCCTCTGTTTGCATTTCCCAGCGCATTGCTGCCAGCATTTGGGAAAGGTCGGGCTGACAGCGTGTGCAGAGGTTCTTCAGGGACACAGGGCGGGCTGGGGACAAGTGGGGAGAGGGAATTGCTTGTGACAGGGGATGTGACGTGCTGCTGGGAGCGCACAAGATGGTTGCTGCGCCCTGCCTTTTCCCAGTGAGCTCTCGGCACAGCGGGATGCCGGATGTGCCCTGCATCCCACAGTATCTCTTGCTCACTCTGCGAGGTCCTGGGACACAGAGCTCTGTCTTGCTGTTCCCCTCCCCACTCAAGTCACCCTCCGCTCTCTTCCTCACAGCTCTCTGCCTGGTGCTGGGCTGCATGATCTTCCCTGACGGCTGGGATGCGGAGACCATTCGGGACATGTGCGGGGAGAAGACGGGGAAGTACTCCCTGGGCGACTGCTCCGTGCGCTGGGCTTACATCCTGGCCATCATCGGCATCCTCAACGCCCTCATCCTCTCCTTCCTGGCCTTCGTCCTCGGCAACCGGCAGAACGACCTGCTGCACGAGGAGCTCAAGACAGAGAGCAAAGGTGGGCACTGTGCTGCCGGGTGGGGACGCCGTGGGGTGGTGGTGGTGGGGATGCCGTGGTGCAGCGTGGCCATAGGAGGGTCCCACCGAGCCTCTGGGGCCATCGAAACACGGGGCAAGCCCAAGCAGTCACCAGGCTGGGGCAGGAGGGTGCGGGTGGCCGAGCCCCTCCTCAGTGGCGCTGCACCGCTGACGTTTTCTCTTTGTGTTTTGACAGATTTTGTCGGCACCGCGGTAAGTCCTGAGTTTCAGCATCCCGTCCCCTACTCCTGCGTGGCATGTCTGGGTGCGACCGTGCTGGGTGGCCCCATGTGGATGGGAAATAAGTGGGGGCGGCAGGTTTGAGGCATGCACGTGCATGGCACAAATGACTGCAGCCACCCGGTACCACCCCCCGGGCGCCTGTACCCAACCGCTGTGCTCTCCCTGCAGAGGATATAAGGCCGAGCACCCGCAGCAGGACCTCATCCCGCGGCCGGCAGCCTGGGCGCTCCCTCCCTGTCCTGCCTTTCATCCGCTGCCGGTGGCCACGCAGCGCTCCGGGCCCCACCGCCCGCACCGGGGCCGTGCCGGCCGCCAGCCGCGCCCACGTCCACACTGACACCGCCATCCCACGCACCCCACCGGCCCCGCACTTCCGCCGCCGCCGAGGGAGGATGCCCCAAACCCGCTTCATCTGAGAACGGCAGTTTTGTTTCAAGGGAAAAAAAAACAAACAAAAAACAGTCTCCAAGTTTTTAAACAGATTTCTACATCCCCAGGACTCCGGACCCGCCACCTCCCACCCCAGCGCCTCCGTGACGCCCTGCGCTGGCTGCTCCGGGCCCCAGCACCCTCCCCGCTCCCATTTTGTACAGCTTCGTGATCCTGTCTCCATGGCCGGGGAGCCCCGTGGCTGGGATGGGGCCCGCCCGTACTTTTACGTGTAAATTAATATTCTCTAAACAGGGTAAAGTGACTCGAGCCCTCTCGCCCCCCCCCTCCCCGCCCGGCAGCGCAGCCCCAGGACCGCGTGCTTTCCAGTGCTGCCGGGGCCTCCGGCTGCCGCTCGCTCCATCCTGAGCGTGGGGACCGCAAGGGCCTCGCTGCCGCCGGCTGCCGCGCCGCCCGATTCGCACCACCGCTGAATGTAAGCCCCGGTAAGTGGGAGCAGCCGGAAATACAAACCCCCCCCGGGCGGGTGCAGGAAGAACCCCCCCCCCCCCGCCTCGTCCAGCCCCAGCCGCTGCCAAACCTCCCCATCCCCATACGGTGCTTTATCTCCACTGGTGACAGCGAGGCTCTCCCCGCCGCGTGGGCTCCCACCCGCGGCTCGGCTCGCACCGCTGTCCCAGCCGCGTGCCCGGCCGCGGCTCACCGGCACGGGGCAGCCGAAGGACTCGGGCACGGGCACAGGCAGCCGAAGCCCGGCCGCGGCTCTGCTGGCCAGACCGGCGCGTGGGCTTCCCCGGGTGCCCGCCGCAGCCCTCACGATGCAATAAAGCCCTCAGCAGCGGCCGCGTCTCAGTGCCGGGAGCCGGGGGCCGTCGGCCGGCTGCGGGCGGGGCTCTGGGAGGGAGAGGACGGGAACGGGGCCGCCGGTGGGAACGCGGAGCCGGGCGATCGCCGTGGGGATGAGGCGATGAAGGGCCGTGCGGGACCCGCTGCCGGGGCTGGCGGAGCCGGTAAGTCGCGCCCCGAGGCCCCGCGGGGCGGCAGCGAGGGACCGAGCCGCGCCGGGACACCGAGCGGCGGCCGGGGACCCCGGGATGCGGCGGGGATCGGCGCTTCTCTGCCGGCGGCTGCCGTCGCCCCGCGGCCCGTCGCCGAATTGGAAAACCAAGAAAATCAGTGGAGAAAGGAATACAGTAGCTGTAATATATCTGTATTTTAGTACAAAGTTTGATACGGTGTTTCACAAAACCTTATTGAAAAATATAATTCAAACCAGACGAGCTCTGAGCCCCGTGCTGTGGTGGGGAGCGGGACCCGCGCCGGCTGCAACGGGCGGGGGGCGGGGGAAGGTCTGCCCTGCCCCACCGGGCCGAGGGTCGGGGTCAGCGGGGTTTGCTGCTGCCTGGGGAGCGCAGAGAAGGACCTGCCCTGATGGCGGCGTGCCGCGAGGCGTCAAAGAACTGCTTCTGTGCGGGGACGAGCGCTGGAGGCGCTGGGCGCCCCACGCTCCCCAGCCGAAGTGTGGCTCCACTCCAGGGAAAGGCCAGCGATGGTAAAACTGGGCGTCAGTGCACCGGAGAACCGCACGCTGGGCAGAAGCACCAAACAAGAGCCCTAAAACGGGCTCTGAAGGAGGCAGTGCTGGGACAATCCTCCACCAACGGCCTCCTCCCCAAACGTGGCTTTTGCTCCCTTACCGCGCTCAGCACAGAACATTTCTCACTGCCACGAACCTCTGGGAACGGCCCTCTCAACAACTGGGGCTCCGCAGCGCAGCACAGCACAGCACAGCACCTGACTTGGCTGAAATACGGGCACAGGGGAGAGCACAGGGTTGGGAAGGGGCAGGAGCCAGCCTGCAGCAGGCAGGTGGGATCAACACACACCTGCACAGCACTCGGGGCGGTGGGAAAAGCAGGGAATTTCAGAAACACCGGTTTTCGAGTTAAGTATTTTTATTATCAAAATTATTACATCTCTTGTGAAAGTTCAAATGTTACAGCACGGTGTAAAAACTCCACTAGAGTAAGAAGCTACAGCCCCCACCTTTCCAAGAGCTTTCCAGGGTCCCTCCCTCCTGCCCCACTGTGACCAGAGGTGCCGGTGCCTGGGCACGGAGCTCCCCCAGCCCCCTCCTGCCGCCCTGCAGGGCAGAGCCTGCCTGCCCCGTGCTGCTCGTAGCATGGAAGGGGAGGCTGCACACCCAGGGCTAAGCCGAGCGAAGTTTACACCTAATTTTATACAGTATACAGACACCCAACTGCAGGGTGACAAGTTCCATCCCGACATGCTCACAGCCAGACAGTGTGAGAAAGTTAACTCTTTGATTCAATATTTTAAAAGTCTCCCCCTAGGTTGAACAAACACCTGATTTTAATTGTGAATTAGAGAAACCTGTAACAGTCCTAAAAAAGGAAAAAAAAAAAAAAAAAAAAGACTGTGCATCTGAAAAGACAGGGGAGACAGACTCACAGCATCATGTTATCCAAGAGAAAGGAGAAGTTCCACTGCAGCACCAGGGATGACACCTGTCGTATATTAGCTAACCTACTATGGTTATAACTGAATATAAAATTAGATAAATAAAAACACGCCCGATATTACAGTAAACAAGTGAGAAAGAAGCTGGCAATCTTATGGAATCGAGCAGACAGCACACTGTGCTCGGGCTGGCTCTGCCCCGCTCGGCACACAGCTGGGAGGGACATCCACCCCACGTGCCACCCACACACAGGGGTCCCCCCGGCTCGTCGCAGCCCCGACCCAGCACCGTGACCCTCCTGGCAGCTGCTCAGCCCTCTGCCAGCCCCCAGCACACCACAGCACTGCCACTGCGTGGCTCGGTGGGGTCCCTGACCCCGGGGTGTCTGCACCACCAGTCAGACCCCTCCACCCCCCCCCAGCCCTGCGCCCAATGCGGTGACAGCACATCCCAGCTCCTCGGCAGCAATGGGCACACGCTCCCACTTCCTTGCTCCCACTCCCTGCTGCTCGTTCACATTGGTGGAGACTCATCCTGGAAATGCTCTGACTGCAGCAGCCGTTGCCCGGCCCAAGGCAGCAGTGTGCACTCATCTGCTTGTGACTGGAATGATCGTAACGGATTAAAGCCCTCCCCAGAACGCACTGAGAACCTGACCTATAAAGAGAGCTTTGGGATTGGAGTTAAACTTCCCCAATGATTTCTTTAAACTGCATTTGTATCAAAAAAGACGTCCGTACTGCATGAGTGACTATGGCCATGGGCACGGACAAGAGACAGAGGCTGCACCACAGTCATTGCACTTGAACCATTTGCTTTTTTTTTTTTTTTTTGCTTTTTTTTTCCTTTTGCAATGTACTCACACATCAGGGAACAGCTTTGCTACAGTCTCTGCCTCAGAGAAATCTGCTTTCTCATGCAAGGCCAGAGGCCAATACTGCTCACAAATCTCACCCGTGCATTCAGACCTCAGCCTCTGACCCCCGGCACCCAGCCTCGGGTGCGACCTCCCAACACCGGCCCAGGAGCCACTTCCAGAGGTAACTGGAAGGAGCTATGGGCAGTTTTGTTCCTCCTGGAGTCCGAGCAGCCCTAGGAAAGCCCTGTTTGAGTCTTTACTCCAGAACCTTGAATCTGCTGCAGTCTGTACTGATGGACGCTGCTGCCCCCCCGGTGCGGGTAGTGTTGTGCACTGGAAATCACCGCCCCCCGGGAGCCCTGGTAGAGAACTGACTGCCCAGAGCTCGGTAGGCTGATAGTCCGCAAGTCTGACTGTAGTGACCTAGAGCTTTGGGGGGCTGAGGTGGAGCTGGACGCTCCTGTGCAGGGCTGAGAGCCAGACTCTGAGGAAAGAGAGTCCACAGCCATTTGCTGTGCTGGGCTGGCAGCAGCTGGGCAGCTCTTCTTCAGAAGGCTGCTGCTGGCACTGCCAGAATGCTGCTGGCTGCTGTAATACCCCGAATTCCCTGCAAACAGGGCAGAGGAGTCTGTGGAGACCAAGTGGGCAGGGCTGGAGTACGAGGAAGAGGAGAGGGATGTTTCTGAGGAACTGTGGGAGAGGCTGTGTCCTGTCCTCTGTGCTGCCGCTCGGTAGCTGTAGCCAGGAGAAGGAGTTAGGTGTCCTCTGTAGGGGGAGGAACTCTGCTGGAGGAGGGTCTGCGACTCTGCCTGGGGACTGTCAGACTGCAGGAGCTGAACATGTTGGTGGGAGAAAAAAGACAAGACATCAGACACAATTCCCTATTTCCTACCTCACCATACTCTAGTTGCTTAGTACATCAGGACTGGGAATAACTGACAGCTCAACACAGCTTCCTTCCTGCTAATGCTGTCTAAAGCTTTACTTCTGAATGGGCAGATGACAAATGGCAGAATTTACCTGGTAGCTGTATCGAGAAGGACTGTAAACTGCTGGTCCTTTGTGGGCTTCTGGAGTGTCTCCTCCTGCTGTATCTGCAATGCACAGCACAGGCAACATGTTACACTTCACCCCTGGGCTGAGGTCACCACAGTTCCCTCTCAAGTGACACCTGCAAGCTGCAGCTGTCTTGTTCTGCCTCCAGCTACAGCTGAGACCAGAGTGGCTCCTCCAGTCATTGGCCTTTTGGAAGCTGAAGAACCCTAACAGAAGGCAGTTGTCAACATTTACATGACTCATAACAGCCACACACATTAGGCACTGCTGCTTCCCTTACACCGACTCTGGTTTAGTGCAAAGCTCACTTGTCTTGACCCAGCTTATCTGAATGGCTGCATCAGTGACAGCACGCAGGCTGCACGTGCTCCTGGGGCTTTCCAGGACACAAGAGGCAGAAGACAGTTTCTAAGGACTCAGCAGTTCTCCACTCAGTTTTGGCCATAGGAATCCTCACTGGCTGTAGTTACAGCTGGAGAAATAAAACCACCCCTTCTTCGATGGGCTGTCAGCAGGCTCCTGCCACTGGCTCTCCTCAAAGGCAGATCCAGGCACTGCCCAAGACTGAAGTCCCACGCTGCCAAAGCTGACTGCACCTCTGCTGCTATGCTGGGGAACACTCTACAAGCCAGCAGGCTGCTCCAAACCAGCTTACTCTTGGATCTCAGAAAATGCCGACCAAGATGGTGAAAAGGTAACAGCAGCACAGTACAGCAGCTCTGATGCATCACTGCTATGCGAGAGAGAAAAAGGAATAAGCCTTTTCCCAGCAGAGCAAACCCTTTCAATGCCCTGATCCTAGAGGGCAGGTGAGTTTTTTGTCCCAGCAAATAACTGAACCTCAGCTGGGACAGACAAGAAGTACGTTCAGCAAGTGACCCAGTCACTCTGACCTGTGTGGTCTTCTGTTGCCACTACTATAACCATGGGATTTAGCAAGTGATCCTGCTTTGTTCTGGACAGAGGGAAACCAGTGGGACCGGAAGATTTCACATCAGATTTATGATGTTGCAGTCTAATGAGATGGAGCTGTTTATCCACAGCATCTCAGGATTCTCAGCAGCAGCGTTTGAAATGCCTTGGTGAAATAGTGTTGGTGTTAGTATCAAATTTACATGACAGATGTCTCTCAGTCCTGAAACAGGACACGCTGCATTAGTCTGCTCTGTATGTCTGCCAGGCAGGTCTGGCTTTCTACCAGATGCACTGGCATGAGCATGAGTGCCAGCAGTGCCCATGGCTTTGTTGTGGTTGTTGTCCTGTGCTACATCATGGTTGCTGGCACAGCCGAACAGGAACCTGGTTGGAATTGTCTTCTCTGCTGCTGAGGATCAGACATCCTTCCTCTGGGCACAAGACCTGTACAGAGGCTGATACAAGAAGCTTCCACCATATATCCTGTGCCACCTTCCATTTCCTGAAACCACATCCAAAGCACCGAGTAGCTGTCTGCTGCGGGTGACATTCTGAGTACTGCACTGCAGAAAGGCAAAGACTGCAGTCAAGGCATGTTTTGTTAAGCAGTCTTGCACAGAAGAGACTAACTATTCAAGCCAGGAGATCAGAAGTTGAATCAGAAGAAATCTAAAGATTTCAGAAGAAATTGCTTCTTAAAAGGCCAATTACACAAACAGTGCTACAGATATTAGATGCAGTGTTTACACACAAAATAATCCATGGGGAGTGAAGGTTACCTAGAGAGTTCGAACTACAAAAGGTGAATAAACTGTAAACTTTCCTGAATTTGCTTTACGCAATCTTAACAAGACAAAGCCAACGCTTCCCTTGACAATTTCTTAATACCTGCACAAGGAAGAAGGACACAAAGTAGGAGAAGTGCTTCTTTTCCACTGCCATTGGAATGAGAAAGACACAAAGGAGAATTACAGTTGGGTCCCATTAAATCACTGGCATTTTTGACAAGTCCCAAGAGAATCTCTTAAGACTACATGAAGAAAATGCATCAAAAGGAGATGCTCCAGAGAGATCCAGATCCCTACTGCAGATCAGCAAGCTATATCAGTGAGGGAGTCCTTAATAGTTCTCAGCAGTGAAGCAGCAGAGATCAATAGCAATACAGACTAAGTTATTTAAACATGATGATTCATCATCATAAATCACAAGGGAGAGCAGGGTTCTGTTACGTACTGGGCACTATCTGTTAGGAAAAACAGCAATCATATTCAACAGGACTGTAAAATAAATAAAAGACAAATAACTCCATATCACAGCTAAGAAATCGGGCAATGATAAAGTGATCTGCCCATCTTACAGGAAGTCACATCTGACCTTTAATCCCAAGCGGATAACAGAGGGATGTAAGTTCAGCTCAAGTCACAAGCACTCACTGACCCTGTGTGCTACTCAGTGAGAACAACCCATTAGTCACAGAAGGAAGGAACAGCAAAGCAGAACTGAGTTCATCTTAGTGAATAAGTGTATCTCACAAAACTGACAAGCATCACAACTCAAGGAATCAAGTAACTTCAAAACAGAGATGAGGTAAGGTATGGAAGCTACATTAGCTCTTACCCCTGCCTGAAGCAAACATGCATTTTAGCAAGTGATACATTTATCTGGATGTTCAGCCAACTAGAATTATTAAGCATCCTAGGGTACTAGAATACCCTCATATTCCCAGTACACAGGTGCAGTTGAGGCAATGACAGTTAACTCATCTATCCAAGGGCAAAGAAGCTGTCACTGCCAGAGTCAAAATACAGGTGATCTTGAATCCAAACTGGATAGAACTGGACACCTTCCAGGTCTAACAGGAGAGGTTTACAGGCTCAGGCAATATCATCCGAATAACAAAGTATGGTTTGCAGAAGGCCTTTATCAGGCATTGGTGATGCTAGACATGAAGGTACAAACGACTTCATAGGCAAGTTTACAAAGCCGAACCCATCATTTCCCCACCAACAAGGAACTCAGAAGCTCCTCCTACCTGCATCTCTCTCAACAGCGCTGTCACAGGTAGGTGAGGATTCATTTCTCTGGGATACCTTTGCACCACTTCGTAGCACCTTCTCAAGTATACCTCGGCCCTCCCGAAGCCTCTCCACTGACGTTGGGACCATCCTGCAACATAAAAAGCAGCAACAGCTGAGGACTGCTATTACACAGTTGAGATCAATGTGACCAACGCACGAGGGGGCTGGGGGGAACCCTGGGTGTAATTACGAGACAGGTTTGTCTTTGAAGTCTCAAAGATTTCTACTGAAATTCACTGATACGAAGTTATTGCAGCTGCAAACGTATACCACGGAATGGAAGGATCAGAGAATACCAGCTCTCTAAGACAGAGGAGGAATAATAAAATTCTGCACTGCTTTTGCCACACAAATAAGCTCCTGTGGAACTTTAGACTGTTCATCACTGGCTATTATGATAGTGCTGCCCTGAGAAAAACAAGATCTTTTATCAGAAGGATGTTATAAATATTCACCTCAGTAGATCACCTGATTACAGGACACTCTGTCCCAGAAAGTTGTTTCAAGATTCAACAGCATTCTGAAAACCTGTTGTTGTCTTAAAATTACATGTAGTTATTTTACATAGATTACTTTTATTCAAGCTAAAAAGAAGGAAAACAAGCATCTTATAATTATAAAGTGTCAACATAGTAGTCAGATAATGCACTGTTCCTGGAGCAGAGCTACCGTGATCATTCATTCAGTCCACTATTGCTACTTTGTCCCATTTATTTTGTGTAAAAACTCTCAAGATTGGTGCTAGACCTCATTTCGTCATTTGTTACAAGCATTTGGTCTAAAACTGGAAAACAGAAGTGAAGTGGCTTTCCTAAAGCCAATCTACAGAAGCAGAGCCACTGACATACCCCACATTCCTGCCACGCACCTACCATGCACTGGACCATCCAAATCTCTTTAAAGTTATGTGTTTTAACCTGTAAAATAGTAGCACTTCCATCAGGGATTCATGATGCCTTATCCCAGACACTGAAAAATGTGTGCCCTAAAAATGCCCAAACATTATACAATTATATTCAAACATGACATCAAACATACTGCATATCATGCAAATATGCAGTCTAAGAATGTATGTCCTGTATTTAATACATATTTTTAAAGATATATTAAAAACTGTGCTTTACATTAGCTTTTAAAATTTATTTAATAGCCCAGATATTGAAGTTCACCCCTCACTGAAGCAGAAGGGAGAAGGGGCCACAGTTCACACCTCATGGAGGTGAATGGGGTGAGGGGGTGAATTCACACCTTCGTTGCTGCTATTGTTTTGCTGGAGACAGTTTTCTGCAAGGCTGGGTTTACTGGGCAGCAGCACATCTGTTTACATTGTGATGGCTGTATCTTGGCAACTGAAAGAGACAGAAACTTAATTTTTTTTAAATGAAAGCTACTGGCAGATTGTAGAATTCAGCAAAAATCTGGACAAATGAAAATTAAGGCATGAAATTTTAGATCCCACTGCTTTCTTCTGTCCCTTGTATCACACTAGTGTGAGTGCCTGGAAACGTATCAGAAATGTAAGCGCCCAGAGTTAAAGATGAGACTGGTTTGCAAGTTTAACTCTGTAACATGCAGCTTCTAATACCTGTTTCTTTTTCAAGTGGAAGGGGACTGTAAGGTTGTTAGCCTTGCTCATTAAAAGACAGAAGAACGGGGATTAAAAGAAAAAAAAGGCATCACAGCTGCTTAATCCTATTTCAAAACACATCAGCATGGCTCTTCAACTTTTACATTCAGAGTCCTATGACAATGTCATATTGAATCCCACAACTCTTGAAATCATGTGATAAACCGAAGCCAGAGCATCTGCTGAGGAGGAGCAGATGAAGCAAACAGCACAGAAAGCCCCGCGCTGGAGCAAGGTTACCACAGACACTTCATCTCCAACTAAGACTTTTTTCCCATTCAGCTGGATTTTTCTTTCACCCTTTTGCTGGCAGAAAGAAGTGGCATGGGAGGAAAAGGGCAGGTGATAACAACACCTCCACAAAATAACCATGAACTGATCATCAGCTGCCTGTCCCAGCTGCTGTCAGTCCTGACACCTGGCAGAAGGTCAGCAGGCAGACAGACTGCTATCTATCATAAGATAAATTATTTCTGTTAAATTTTCACTGGAAGAGTGTGGATATTTGGGGGGTGGGGAAGGTCTGTAAAGAGGAAGAAAGCACATCTTATGGTTCCTGTAAATTCATCCAAACCAATGTTTCTCAGATACTGTCAACCTCACATTTCTTGCCTTCCCTTCCCACCCCCTCCATGGCACAAGCAGTGACACAGGTGCACATGTGCCAAGTGAGGGCTACAAATGGCACACCTTTACACCTGCGCTCTCCACAAACAGACCATGAATAAAAGGCAGCAAAGCCACTGTACAACATCACTCCAGCTAGCAGAACATTCTAAATTCCAACCATCATCATGTATACAGACCACGTGTACAGACTGTAACTCCACACTCTGCATTTCAGCACAGCAGTGCTTCATTTTGGTGATCAGGCATTACTATTAAAAGTCTTTGAAAATGAGCATTTCCCCATGTCAAATCTTCACACAGTAACACAACAGGGAGATTCTTTCACATTTTGGGCAAACTAACTGCAGCCTGGTAACTGCACTTCAAAGCTATTTGTGCAAGGCACAGGAAAGCTGAGGCTGTTCCCCTGTCCCTGCTTCTCACACACAAGGTTGTGGAGGGCTCCATCACCTTTCCCCTTCTGAAACGACCAACTTTGTATCACGTACATCTAAAACAGAGTGGAAATTCAACAACAGAAGACCTTTTAACTTATACCTAGATTAAATTCTCATTACAAGTTAAGTCCTTCAAACTTGGGCCCTTAAAAGGAAACTGGTGGAAGAGAGAACTGTTTAACTTCATCTTTCAAGGCAGATTTTTGATATCTAAACTAAGAACTAAAGGGCATGCTGAGAAGGCTGCTGGTATTCTTTAGTTTAGCAATTAAGAAAGAGAACTATGCCAAGACACTCAATAGAATCCATCCCACAGCAATAACAGAGCAACAGAAATGCCCTCCTCCCCCTCTCCCAAGCCTTGCTTGGAAGGATAACACTCACCACCTGCTGCTGATGTTCTCCTGGGATTTGCAGAGTGATGCTGAGGAACTAGCCCCCCTTGAGTCTGGTGGGCTGATGTCCTCTACATGAGGCAGGGAAGGATGAGAAGGGGAGAAGCCACTTTGTGGGGAGGACGGGGTTCGTACTATAGAGCCTGGCAGGCTGCTGGCATCTGTGTCAGTCCCAGATCCACTGCTGCCCTGCCGGGTAGGAGTCCCTGTGCATCGCACCGAGTCGCCTCCCTCCTTGGCTTCTTGCTTCCTCTTGCGGTATTCTAGTAGAGATACCTGCAAGGAAAATACTGCTATGAGTCAGGGAAAGCAAGGGACAAGGTTAGGGGAAAGAACACGCCTACACATCATTTAAAAAATTATTTCTCTTTGCAGATGAAACTTTAGAAGTTACACTGGGATTATAAATCTTCCTGAATCTGCAGGCAATATGGAAAAAGAGCTAAATGATGCAAATTTGGACCACTGCCCCACTTACCCACATTTACAACTGGTACTTCAGAAGAAATATATGGCTGGTTTGCTTCTGAAATTTCATACTGCTTCTCACCTCCTTCAGCACTCCATGGTTCGTGACATTACACAATGCAGATCAGTACACCTGTACATCTCAGAAACCTGAGAATAAGAGTCTTCTTCACTGAACTGATTTTCAGAGAGTCCTGTTCACTAGCACCACTTCAGCCACGCTGAACTGTGTAGGGGACCTGTGACTTGGCAGAGCTCAGCACAGAATTCTAGCCTGCTTAGAGCAGGTTCACACCATGGTGGTTCAGCAGTCAGTGTTGCACGCTTCCAACATTATCACTTAAGTAAATTATATTCCTCTAATAGAGATGGCATATATTTTGTGCAAATCAGTCTCAGACTTGTAAAAGGCACAGACTAAAGTATCCCATGATGCTGTCTTGCATCACAGGACAGCAGGACCAAAACCACACAAGTATTTCCAAGCTGAGTGCTTACCTTTCTGCATGCTCTCATTACTATGGGGCACAGTCCCTCATGAAAGACTTGCAGAAGGAAACTGCTGAAGAATTTAACTACAGTTCAATGTCTGCATACAAATCTTTGCAATGTTAAAGTGCTGAACAGGGCACCTGTCCCAAAAGTAACTCAATGTATGAAGTTTTTAAGATAAGTGTAACCAAAAAAACCAGCCAACCATAAAAAAGATCTTCCAGCCACCTGAAGACTTGACCCAACTTGCCGTGCTCGCCAGGAAAGTCTGAGCACAGGGTTAGGCATGATAAATACCTGCACAAGTGTATGTTTATCTGCCCTATCAGTTATGTTCTTATGACAGCAATGCCTGATTATCACTTTTACTCAGTTTTAGCTTCCTGTGGATCGCTGGCTGAAACCAGTACTCACTTTCTATTAAACAATACTCCCGTGTTTTTATTTTCAAAGTGCTAAAATTTACTAACAATCTTCACCTACTTTTCCTGTGATGCTGCTACCTTCCCATATCATTAAGCCTTTCCAGCAAACAGCCCATATTTTCCTTCAAAACGTCGGGCTCTCCTTCCAAGTAACACCTCCACCAATAAAACAAGTTGCACGTTGTTATTACTCTGGCTCTTGCCTCTCTTTAACAACTGTTTATGAAGGCTACCAGCACCACGCTTCCCTTTCTGTGCTCCCCAGAAGAGGTATTTCTGATTGATTCTGACCCCCTCACTTCAACTCTCACATCAGAATTTTGTCTAAGTGGTAGCTCCCTTTCTTTTAGTCACTTAACTGATTCCGTCCAGGCACTGGACACCTGGATTACTTGCGAAGTTTATTTTAGTTATATTCCTTTTATATTCCTTTTTTTTTTTTTTTTTCCCTGCATGCCTTCCCCATGGGGAAAGAATTTCTGCAGCCCTACAATCTCTCATACAAGAATACTTGCCTTCTTCCTTTGTGGTGGATTCTGGGGAGCGGATCGGACGCTTTCACAAGCCCTCTCGCCGCAGGGAGACATGGATCCATGCGCTGTCTCTTTAAGCAGTCCTGACTCATGTCTGCTGAAATATCCTTCAGAAGGAGAGCTGCAGCATCCTGCTTCCGAATTCACTGGCTTCCTGTCTCCCAGACACGCAGATCCCCGCAACAAGCCATCTACACGTGGCATAGCGTTCAATGGGGAAAAGGCATACATTAAATTAAACTCTGTCCGAAAAGCCTGATCAGAGCTTCGTAGCAGCATCTGTGCTTCCCCACTTTTTCCTGGGAAGTTTGTCTCTGAAGTAGAGTTTATGGAAGGTTGTGGAGCCAGATCAGAGGATCCAAAGCTGAGCAGCGACGGCCGTTCCGGGCAGGTGTTTGCACTGGAATCCACATCAGATCGGAGGCAGAGCTACAAAATCCAAGAAGGCCACAGGATGGGGTGGGAAGTCAGGAAAAGGATCAGGATCGGGCAGGGATGGGGAGAGAAACTTAAGTCAGAAAACATTCTGTACAATGTGAACTTCCTGCTTTCCAGCTGCTTTTTGTTTTTATTCACCCTTTTGACACTGTGCTGCACTGTTCTGTTTGTTCTAGAAGGGAATGACTGGGACTAAATAGTAATCCAGTTTAGCTGCCTAGTACAAGATGCCCTTTCTCCCTTTAAAAGTCTTAATGCTGAGTCTTGCCCTCTGCTGCATTATCTCCATCCAGTCAATGAAGGGAAAAAAAGGCAGCTTTGATCACCCCAAATGTCCCAAAGCTGACATTAACTGTTCATGCTAGCTAGGTTCACTCTCAGGAGAAAACAGAAGAGATTTGGTGTCCATTTGCTATTTTATTGGCCTGGTTCTTGAATGCCCCAAGTCAACCACTACTAACTCCCTAACAATATGATGCCCAGAATCCCTAAACCATTTATTTTCACATCTCATTTTCAGCAATCTCTAACAATAGTCCATTCATTTAACTTATACTGTGTTTCTACATTTTACATTCTCTAACAAAGGTGTAACGACATCATCTTTGCACTGTCACAGTTTCTGAACACTAGGCACTGATACAATGGCATATCCATTTTACTTCTTTAAGTGCCAAAAAACCTCCCAGGCAAAGGAATAAACGATGGTGTCCTTCACCGTGTTGTCAAGATCTCAGACAATGAATGTAACTGACACAAATTCATGTTCTTTGCAGGACTACAGTGCTTAGAGAAAACACAGCAGCACCAGACACCAGATCTGCCCTACTGCAGCTGCTGAAGTATTTTTCCTCTTGTGCTACGGCCCCAATAATCTACCACACTAGAGATGAATGTGTATTTTCCACTGTGAAACTGTGGAATGTGTATTTTCCACTGTGAAGTTTCAAACCATTTCACCTCACATTTCACAACAGGCCAGTAGCTAAATAAAGTACTACTATTTCATGCCTCCTCAACATTTTAAGACTGCGAGTGAACAAGACGTAAATCAAGGCTGAAAAGGGCAGGTCAGGTGCCCCTACTCTGCCTCCATAAGCTAGTCTAAACAACCAGCCAACGCTTTGCTATTTCTTCCCCAGCTGTCGTTTTGCTGCTACTTACTAAGTATCACACACCACTTGTTTCCTGGGCTGGGGCTGATGCTATTTCCAGCAGCCCCCCAACTCTTGCCTACACCTCAGTAACTGAGGTATACCAGGCCTTTACACGATCTGTTTCCTACCAATGTCAACAAACAAACAATAAATTCCAGTCTTCAGTTAATTTCATTTTGCTTTGTTTTCTCTCTTGTGATAATCCTGAAAAACCTGCTCAGTCTTATCGCAACTAATGCTCCACCCTTGTTCCCAACAGCCCCAAACTTCTCATCCCTCCCATCTCACTGAAGCCTCAAATAAACACTAGCACACACACACTTCATTTCAAACACAACTGAGGTAGTGATACCTACCTCAGGTGACATGGACTCGGGTCTGTGCGCAGGGGAACTCTCAGGGGAGGATACGTTCTGAAGGGAGGGAAAGCATCTTGTTAGTCATGTAGCTAAGCAGTCAAGAAGCAAAATGAAGTCAATTAAAAACAAGCACAGAGGTTAGCAGTGGCTACTGTAAGCAAAGGCTAGCCCAGGAACTGGCCCATACTTAATGCTAACTCTGTCGAGTTCAGCGGTTTCTATGGCTCTATGATTCTATGATTCCCCAGCAAGTCAGCAGTAGATCATCACCTGCTCGCTTGAGGAGGCCTGTAAACCAATAAAAGAATCACTGTAGTTTTCTTCCCACAATGCTACATGGCCAAAGGACTAAAGTACAAACCTTTGAATGAGTTTATTTTGTGAGACATATTCTCTCAAGTTAGAATGAAGAACTAAATGAGACAGACATGACATTAAAACAGACTTGTTATGAATGAGCTGTGTGTAGAGAAATGTGGACATTTGAACAAAGCTGTCTATGGTCTAGAGGAAAATAAGGTAAATGGGCAAGCATATAGAAACATAGTGAAATACAGGCTTCTAAATTGCAACCAACATGCTAAGGTGAGACTGAAAAATCAGTGATTAGACTGTGGAGGTACACAGCAACACTGCTCTGATCTGCTACCTCAACCACAGCAGAAGTAAGGACAATTTACAATCAAGCTCTGTGCCTGAAACAGCCTTTCATCTCTCTCCTCAGAGCTCCACAATCTTCCCTGCTGACCTCCACAGATATGCCTTTCAGACACCTTACAAAAAAAGAGTTCTCAAAGAAAATAATCAGAAGCACACTAAGATAAAAATACCACAAAGGACTTTTTGCTCTGTGCAAAGCAGATGAGGGAGCAAAATAGTCTCCAGTATAGAGCAGTCTGTCACTGCACACAATTATTCTTAATAGTTTTAAATGGCAGAGTCTGAGCAGCAGACATTTTTTCCTTCAATCTTCTAAATGAAAATATGCAAAACTAAAAATAAACTACAAACAGCACAATTCCTATTCACATAAAGAAATGCAACACAAAATGGAAGTGGAAAGTCCTGGCTAGATAGATGCAGATAAATCTCACTCAGAGTTGAGACCAAGGAAATCCACCTAAATAGCCTGCTCAGTACTTCTGCACATAAGGAAGCTGTCGTGGAATCAAAGGCACAGAGTACTGACTTGCTACACCAGCAAGAAAAAGGAGAAATGAAGAACATGGGAAAGTGATGTAAAATATTTCTATCATATTTTGGATGATTGAAATCTGCCGAGGGAAAAAGAAGCTGAGAATGTGTCAGACAGCCTACAGAAACTGGAACACTGTTACGCTCTTTGGAAGAGACATGGAGGACTGGGAACCACATGGGCAATGAGAGATGAAGGAGGGAAGATGACTGAAGAACACTGAAGAGCCTGCAAAATATGGGAGCCATAGAAATGAAGAAAAGAACCAATCTAATGTTATTGATGTGACATGAGGGGAGGCTGGGCTGCTACAAGGTTTGAAATTTAATGGAGAAAGAAAGTTCCTACAAAAGTGGAGTAGAGGAAAAAGGCAGCAGTACTTGAGTCTGCCATCATGATGCTGCTCAGGAAGATAGCTGCATACTAAAAAAGGAAGGTGCGTCTAATGCTACCTCTGTGGCATATCTTCCAGTTCCTCTCTTTATGGCATTTTGAGCCTCCAGTTGGATTTACCTCAAACTGTAGTGGAGTATTGCAGCGACTAGCAGCCAGAGAAGGAATTGGTGAGAACATCACACCGTAACCATTGCGACTTTCCTCCTCTCCTGGCACAGATGAGCAGGGTGTAGCCAGCTGTGGGCTCACTGAGCCAGGAACTGAAGGGATGGGAGGCGGAGGGGTAACAGGAGACAGAGGCCTCAGCAGCTTCTTAACGTTCTGCTCCATCAAGTAGCGAGACTTCCATTTCTTCAGGGGACTCAGCAAGTCTGAAAAATAAAGTGAACTGAGGATAAGACTGCACCATTAACAACTGCAAATCACACACCATCTCCTTCCCCTTGCTCCCAACCCAAATGGAGCCCATGAACCTCCAACACTGAAATGTCATGAAAGAAAATATTTCAACTAGTAGAAAAGAAGCACAAGAGGGAGCTAGGGGCACGGGAGCCAGGGAGGCATATAGTATAGGGGAGGGTCAGAAGGAAACGTCAGTATCACTGCTATGAACAAATCATAGAGAGCAGTTTTCATTATTTGAACCCAGTAGTTCAAGTTCAACCCCATATGCAACATCAATACAGTTCAAACATATTTTACTCCCACAAAAGATTAATCCCTTTCCCTAATATCTTTTTTTGACGTGCAGTTAAAAAAAAACAACACCAACAATTAAGTAAATCTCGCAGCTTAGTTGTTTGCTTCTTCAGGTATTGCTCAGGGATGTGCTTTTAATGGTTCTAGCACTCTGTTCATTTCTCAGTAACTTAACTTTTCAATAATCACTTTCTGATTATCTGCATATTATCTAGTTTCCTGCCTGTCATTCTTGGAAAATTTATCACTGATCAGGTGGATCTTCTCAACTTCTTTCTCTGCAGAAAGATTCAGACAAAATACTTAACCATCCTGCTGCTTTACTCACAGATTTGAGCTCCTCCATCTTTGAGATTGATTTGCTCATTACATACACGCCTCTCAGACTGTGCTACATCTTTCTATAGTCAGCAGATATTTTGTCCATCTAAGAGCATCCTGCTGAAAAGAGATTAAATTGTACTTCCCCTCCCACCACTGGACAAATGATTACATGACACGGAGGTCAATGATGCAAGATAAAGTGATTGTCTTTTCATAGGAAAATACTGAGAAATTTAACATATGATGCTCAAAGCTAGAATGTATCTACAGAAATTTGAATGAATGGCAAAGTAACATTCTCACCTGTCAGAAAGATGTACCATGAAGCAGCAGTACACATTAAAATGTCAACCTGTATAGCTGCCTTTGTTATTCAGCAGCTTCCCCAGTTTCACTCAAGTGCCCTCATGGAGCTCAGTACCCACCTGTGTCATCTTTGCAGATGCTGGAAGAACTGCTGTTCTCGTTACTTTGGTATAGACATTGGGTCCTGTTCTCTTGTGGAGCTGGTGAGGTCTGAGTCATCCCTTCTTCCAGGGCTTGTTTGATCCAGCGCTGAAACAGAACGAGACTACATAAACGTGCAACCCCTCCAGTACTTTCTGTGTAATCTTGCAGGATGTACTTCAACTCCTACGCTACTGTGCAGTGGGGCAGACTGCTCAGAACACTGAGATTATCTTCTTCACACATGCTAACAGCTACTGTGATGGATCTGACTACGTGCTCTTGATGAAATGTATACTAGGGACAAGTCTTCAGCAATGACAAAAGTAAAAACAAATTATAAATAAAATTAAACTGGCAGCCAAGAGCTACTAGAAACAAGCTTCATAATAAAAATGAGCTGTCTGTTAAGGTATCTTAAAACCCTGTTTTTTGCAAAAAACTTGTTTCCCACTAAGGACCATGAGCACACTGCCTCACTAAGGCATATTAGAGCCTTACATAGATTCTGCTCTAACAATTCCCCTGAGAAATGGCTGTACTTAGTCACATAGTTCTTCCAGGACTGTGCTTGCTTCCAGGCAGAGAAAAAGAACAAAAACATCTGATAAAACACAAGCAGCAGTTTTCAAGGGGGTTAGAACAAAAAGAAAAAAAAAAAAAAAAAGGAATCTTTTCTTCAGCTACTAATAAAAGAGATAAAAATCACGGTGGCCTTTAGAACATGGATGTGAACCTGAAGACTGAGCTGTTACAGTGGCTGTGCTAGTTCCATGGCTTGATCCAAACCAACTGCTGATGGCAGGCAGGAAACCTTCGGTTACTTTATTATAAAAAATAAATACAAAATGGAAAACAAAAAGGTAATTCAGCCAAATGACAGGAGCCAAATTACCCAAGAGATTCACTTCACAAGTCTTTCATTCTCTGAAAAAGGTTTAAGACCATAACTTTACTTTTCTGTAACCCATTTAGTTCTTCCGTACATCAGCAATGTGTCTTATCAGAGTTACCCATATGTAGTGTATGACTCCTCAAGCTATCATGGAAGTGTGTCAGAAACCCAGTGGTCACAATCCTTTAAAGCAGAGGAGAAGAGCAGGTAACAGAATCTATTCTGATGGCCTTCATTACCGTGCAGCAGACGCTTTCTTTGTTCAAATCTAAGCAAATTACACTGCAGCCACTACAAAGAGTGTGGAGTGCCAGTCAGCCATTGTGGAGCACTACTACCTCAAATGTGGCATCTGATCTGCCAGTTCAGTTTCCCTGTAAGGTACAGATATTGGCACGCTTTGGATGCAAGCTGAGATCAGCTTAGTTTTTGGCACAGTTCTCAGTAGATTAAAGAAGAAGCCTGCAGATAATCCAAGAAAATACATGTGATCTATTTGAGCAACCTTTATAAATCATCATTCCTGACTGAATAATCAAGAAGCAACAACAAAGATCAGGTCATGGGAGAGTAATATCATCAAGTTCTGGGCCATTTCTAGACCTTAACTAGCTGACAAGGAGGTCTTCCTTGTGAGAGCTTTCTGAACATTCCTGAGCACGAGAAGCAGACCTTTTCCTACATCTCCAGGCTGTCAGGAGCAGTGATAAAAACACCAAATGCTAGCAAGCAGTCTTTTCCGTGGAAAAACTGGGGAACTCCTATAAAGCAGATGAAAATCCTTATTAAAACAGTTACAAATTATTTTACTTCAAAAAGTAGAAATCTATTAAAAAATCTGCAACATAGGTTCTGGACACCGAATCCTGCAATGTTTCACTAATTATTTAGGTAACAGAACAGGCAGTGTGCTTAAGTTTTCAGATGTCAGCCTAGGAGGAACAAGAACATGCTAGAAGACAGCATTCAACATTTTCTTAGCAAACTGGGAAATGGATAGTAAAAACAGGACACAGCTCAATACAGACTAGAAGAAAATACCATACAAAGCCAGAAACAATCACTTCTAAAATTATGGCCCTGAAAAAAATAGATTTTTTTCTAACAAACATGGTAAATCACAGACTGAACAGGTCTAAATCAACCTGTCAAAAGAAAATTCAGTTGTCATACTGGGAAGCACAAATAGGTAGAGGCTACATGACACAAAGTAGCTTTCTGCTTTATTCAGCACTGAGAATGCCTGAGCTGCAAAACAACGTCCACTGACTTCAAAAAGATGTGGAGCAAATGAAAGAAGTCCATAGTGAGACCATTCCATTCTCTCTCAAGCAGTCACAATTACTGCATGACTAGAAAATAGCGAAAGGTAACAAAAGCTGCATGGGAAGATTGCCCACGGAAGCAAACAGGACTTTGTTCCCATGAGTATATATGAACCATCAGAGCTATATCTACGAAGGAAATAATGAGGAGAGACTTCTTTTTTTCCCTAAACATGTGTTAGCATAAGGCAACAAATTGGCTGGAGGTGAGAATAGCAAAGTCCAAAACTTCTCTTTGGAATAACACCCTAAAAAGAGGGCAAGGAAACTAGGACGTGGTGCCTGACTTTGAGAGCCACCAAGACTGCGAGATCAGAGAGGATTTCCATAAAGCTGCTCTCAGGTAATTAATTATACAGGAACTGGAAAAGCCTCTGAGCAAAGCTGACAGGTGACAGGCAAGATGGATTCAGATAGAAATGTGACCAAACTTACTGTTTCCCTGTAGATGGGTAAATGCTAGCATTTGCTGGCCACATACCACCTCTGGAGAAACGAAATACTCAGCTGGACTCAGCTTAGGCCTCCTACAGGGCTGCAAATAGACAGCTATTTTGTGATCCCAAAAAGAGAGCCATGGGCTTGCTCTTGTGAAAAGGCTCTCCTAAATAACACAGGCTCTCCAAAGGGAGCATTTCCAAGGTGTTCTGGAACACTGTCCTATCCCCACAGCGCCAACCAACTTCTGACTGTAGTAGCAGTGAGGAAATGCATTCTAAAGGCAACAATTAAACCCCACAAATTACGTATGCTAGATAATAAACAGCCACTATAGATGCAAAAATAAATGTTTCAAAGGAGATCACAGAACAGTTCTGCTACTAGTAAAAAGCAAGGATGAACACTTGAACCCCGGGTAGGAGAGGGTCAGCAGTCACCACCTACAGACTGTCTCAAGACACCAGACAAGGCCAGCTCAGCAGGAATATATGGAAACAGGCTCAAAGAGAACAGGACAGATTTACAATTGTGCCAGTAATAGCATGATGAGTATACAGCCCCCAAAGGTAAGACATGAGCAAACATACCTTTTTACAGGAGCTGTAAATTCCATCCAACAGAAAGGGCCTTCGACGCCTCTCAGGGTTGAAAGGTGATCCAAAACGAATGTAGTGTTTAGGTGTGGTACAAATTAGCGGGGAGTGGATGAGACCTGGCAACATATTTAGAGTTGTTGCCAACACAGTTGGGTCTGTAGTAATGCGCAGAGGGCATTCAATAGGGCACTCCTGCTTTTCTGCCTTGTCATTCAGCCATTCCGTAACAAGATACTGAAGGAGAAAACACACATCAATGCAACTAGCACAGAGGAAGAAGAAAGGTGATATGGCACAAAGGCACACAGGAAAGCAATCTTGGGGTCAGCTTGTATGCTAAAACCTCCTTATATTCCTCAACAGGAAAGAACACAGCCACAACTCTGCTGCATCAGTTACAATTCTTATCTTTTGTAGGCACAGCAGCAGTTAATCCTGTTTTATAGGAGTAGCTCAATTTTACCTTCATTAATATTATTAGCAGGTTCGCCTAGAATTTGACTGCCTTGTTCTAAGCCAGTTTCTAGCTGCAAACCTAACTGTATTCATAGCTATTTATTTATTCCCAGTACATTCTAATCTTCTGCAATTTCTCATTTCCCTGAAAAACTTCTCCCAGCTTGCACATTTTAGTCTGCAGTCACATTTCCTTCTCAGTCTTCAGTTCTGCCAAGCTGAAAGCTAATCTATTCCATTTTGTTCTAAACAAATATTCCCCATCCTGCTGTCCCCACCTATCCATAAAAGATGCTACCACTGATCTCCATACCCAATACGCTGCTATGCTATTCGAAACTTACATTCCGCCTAACTCTCACTACATAATAGCTCAACTTTTCTCTCTTCATCCTCTTGGCAGTATACACAAGAGAATCCCTACTATCCTTTGAAGGATGCAATAACCCGTAGTTAATTCTGGTGGCTTTATTGTTGTTTTTGTTTTTTTTTAAGCAAGTCTCACTTCACCTCTGTGCTGTTTGATTTAATGTAAAATTCTTGGTTGGCAGCCTTTTCCTCCTTGCTTCCAATACACTGAAAGCACAGAGAAAACTTCTCAAGACTGAATGCATGCAGTTCATGGATTCTTTTCTCCAAGAACTGCCTAGCACCTCACTAGGTAATACCTCAAGCTTAGCGTGCCCCCAAAGAGCACACTGTTTTCTTCAGCCTAGCTCTCCTCCTTACCACACATTACTAGACATTATTTTTTGCTTTCTCAATCAGGGCTCACCCCCACCACCCAATTCCTTATAATGACAATCCCCCTACAACCCTTTCTCAGGACCCCTCAGGCTGGAAGTGGTTACCTCCCCACAAAGATAAAGCTGTACAGTTTGTCTCTTTCTAGGTTCTCTGCTGTACCCAACAGCGAGAGCATTTCTACTGCACCTCCATCAGCTTGCTGGTATCTAAGTTCTATGTAGACTAACTGCATTGATCTGCTAATCATTTCTTGGTCTTTGTACAGCACTGAGCAGCCATCTGACTCATGATGAGGGCTCTTAGACACTAAAAGAGAAAAAATAAAGCCCAAGTAAAATCAGATCATTCTGAGTGTTCTGAAGAAGAGTTTCCCCCAAGCCAACGTTTCCTTAAAGACCGCAAAACCTACTTTTCCCCTGCCCAGTTTGAGTACTTGATCATATTTACCTTTTTAGTTTTGGGGTACTTCACTGCAGCCCGATTAGACTGAGATCCTGCAGCCAGGATAACAGTTGGGTCAGATCCCATCAACTGTCTGCCTTCTCCTGGACCTTCTACACTGGTGACATCTGTTGTGGTTACCAAGTTAGCAGTGCTTCCCTCCTCTGAGACAGCCTGTACAAGTTCAGCTTGCTGGGAATTTGCTTGTTTCTGTCTTCTCAGTCTTTGTGCTGAACTGGTCCGGTATCGAGAGAATCGACTTTTTGGTCGGGGCCTGGAGGGTTTTGCTGGAGCAGGCTTAGTAACTGTTTTTTCTGGGACAGCATCCTACAAAATAAATTGTCATTAGTCCAAGCACCATTAGGAGCCTTCTATTTCTCTTCTAAAAGACTGACACACTTCTACTTTTTTTTCTGTGTTCTTAAGAGGTCAGCTAGTATACCGGTTTTAAATAAGACAACAGCATTATTCAACTTGTTATTTGTCTTAAGGCAACTATGCTCACCTCTGATCTGAGTTGGCAAGCATTATTCTAGGCAAGTATATGTGAAAATACCTAGGTAAAATATCTGCTGTATAATGGGAACACACGCGCTGAAAGTAGACAGGAAAAAAAATAAAGCAGCAACCCCCCCCCCCCCCCAAAAAAAAAAAACAAGCACAAAGAAAAAGACCTCCTAATATATGGTGCCCACTGAGTGAAGGAGCTAGGCCTAATCTACACAAAGAAAAGTGCCACCTAAGAAAAGCCTTCCTACATTCAAACTGAGGGCACAAGAAAGTGCAGGCTCTTTGCAGCAGCACATAGTGGGAAGAAGAGATAACATACATATGTATAATTCAGACTGGATAAAAGGCAAAAGTTCTTCACCATGAGAATTGGATGACTCGATTCAAAGAATGTGCAATCTCCATCCTTGGAAGTATTAAAGACAAGACAGGGTAAAACACAGGGCTACGTGATCTGACCTCAAGCCAGCCCTGTCTGGGTAAGAACAGCCTAGAGACCCTCTGAAGTTTCTCCCAATCCTGATGAGACAAGCTGCTTATGGGTTTGGTATGCAGGCTCTAACACATCTTCATCTTACCGCTACTACTTGTGAAGACCGCCTCGTGTTCACCCCAGTACTGCTGTTACTGTTAGAGACATTTGAAGCAGCAGTGGCACTCAGTGTTGAACTTGCATCCTCAGTTTCAGGAGTTTCTGTTTTTATTTCCTCCAGCTCAGGAGTCTCAGAATTGATGCTGACTTCAGCATCAGTGCTATTCCGGTCTGATGGCTGCTCTCGTCTCCTCTTTCTCTTTTCCAAGTTTTCAAACATGTGCATGATGGCTTCTACCTTCCTGTCTTCCCGGGACTAGAACACAAAAAAGTAAATCAAAGTTAGCACTGCAAATCATGCACACAGCAGAAAACAGATATGGGATGCAGAGTAGCTGAGAGAACAACTGCTGAATAGCAGTGAACCAAGAACAAGATAGGGAAAACAGGAGGCTTTATTTTCTTTTTTCCTTCAAGTATTCGTGTTTTTTAATGCAGCAAATTTCTCAGAATACTGACAATGTAATTATGCATTCATAGAGTAATAAGAAGTAGATTTTGTTCTTAAATAGGATCACTTACATACTACTGAGTTACATTTATAAAATAGCCAAAAGGAAATGCGATTTAAGAACTAAAAACTGTGAGAACGAATGGAGTGAAAAGATGACCTGGAAACAAATGGATCTGCCTGTTAATGAAAAAACATTAGAAGCAAACATAAGCCAGAGGCAACAGAAGTAAGAAAATAAGTAATTTTCAGCAAGCACAAAACTACCACACAAATTGTCAGGAGATCATCCAGCTCAAAATAAAAGCTTACGTCCAAGCAGCTTATACAGCGGGTAAGAAAAACAGAAGATAAAAGAGCAGGGAGGCAAGGAGATATTTATTAGGTAAACAAACAACAGGAAATCTTATCACCTAGCTGAGTCAGAAATAATTGTTAATTCCAAATGTAAAAGACCCAGTACAATAATGCTGCAGAGCCTGGCAGACAAGCCAAGTGAATTTCAAGAAGAATCAGGTGGGATCAGGTGCCTTCTAGGAACTGCCATGGGGGAGGAAGTATCTTAAAGTACACAGCAATACTAACACACAGCAACCCTGCCATTGTAGTGCTACGTTCCAAAAATATTCAGTCCATAAAAATAAATGTGTAAGATTGAGAAAATTGGGGATACAGGTATTTAACTGGTGCCAAGTATAGAAAACTGAATCTCATTAGGGGAGATTAACTGGTGAAACACGCACAGGAACAGGGCTTACAAGCGCATGGGAAACTAACACTTCACTTGGATACATTTCTTGAACTATACTGTCTCAGAAAGAGATCAGTTTCCTTGCATTAAAAATAGAATCTTCCCTCTAAGCTTATGGCCATTCTGATGGCAGACTGCTTTTATTCAAACTTGAGCAGAAACTAACTGCTTTATCTTGCCCCTTCTAAAAAATCCACAGGATAATCCAAGGATCTCTCTTGCTGGATGGCCCTTGGCTCTGCAATGTACTGTACCATCTTAATGATTAAAACATTCTCAGGAAATTTCAGCACGGAAGACTGATCTCTTTGATTAGAGAAAAGCAGGGTGGATAGGGTATTTAGTGAACAAAGAAAACAAGAAACTCCTAATTCTGATACATTTGTTGCCTGGAAGAAGGATGGAAGTCCCTTTTCTTTGGACTTTTTTAAACCAAAAAATAAAAACAACAATATAAGAAAGTTGAGAAGAGACTTAGAACCAAAAGCACTAAGAAATATTTTGATCAAGATAGTAATATGGGTGCACAAAAGGATTTCCTAATAAAGAATATAGCAACTTTTGCTGATTTGTGCCAGAAATGCTGTTGGTAGCCTATCCCTCTTGAAAAGGTCTGCCATTTCACCCTACCCCCTTCCCTCATGGCAACTTATCTGCACAACCGTTTGTCAGCTCATACATGGAGCGGATGCAGGTTAACAAACCTAACTCATCAAAAAGGGTCAAGGTTCTGGCTCATCATATGGCTCCATAAATTCTTGAGCTGGCAAAATGAGGGGCACTGCAGGAACATAAAAAGGGTGCAATTACCTTTTTTGAACCTAGCGCTGTCTTTTTAGTGGTACGAGTTTGACAATAAAATAGCCCTGAAACTAACAGTTAAACCTTTAAACCAGGAAATAAATCTGTCTCTACCTTTGAAACTGCAGTGCCTTAATATAAATCCTACTGTGTGGAGTCAACTGATGACCACCAGCAGCTGGAATTTGTGTTGAAACAAATGAAATAACCAACTGGACCTGTTGCTCACTACATGAAGCCAGTCCTGAGAAGAATGATAAATAGAAAGGTACTTGCCCGTCTGCTGTGGACCAAGGTTCCTTGTTCATCTACAGACTCCTCTTTCTCCTCTTCTTGTTTCTCTTCCTTATCTGCAGCCTAAAAGAGAAGTCAGGACTTAGCACAGCAAACAAAATCTGGCAGCATTTTAAAGTTTTCAAGATTCTCACAGAAATCTAAGGTTTAAGAAAGGCCTCAGGAAGGTTCTGTTCTGAAGACACAGTATTGTTCCTGATGAGATTCCACACCACCAATAAAAACATTCAGCAACAAAGGTATTTGACAAAGTGTCAGGAGTTCTACCTCATTGTCACTGACTGCCACAGGTCCCTCTGGAACTTCTTCTGTTTGTTGACTGATGTTCTCATCCAGTACAACGCTCTGCTGTTCCATTTCTAGTTCCTTTCGACGGGCTTTTCGTCGGCGTGTTTCTGCCCCAATCAGTGTGCCTAAAACAGGTGGAGGTAGGTGTTCTGCAGCATTTGGGCTACGTTTCTGCACAGGGCAATTCCGGTTCCCCTTGTGACACGCACAGTCCACTTTATAGTTGCTGCTCCAAAACACAAACATAATTCGTGTCACTCTTCATTTCTCAACCCTTGCACAGAGACATTCAATGCATCTCCTACTAAACATCTCACCACGTGCCAAAGCAAGGACAGCAGGCTACCTTATGGCCTCTACTGTAGAATATGCCAGCAGAACTGGACAGAATAGCCGGAAAATGCAATTCAGTAGAAAACGGAGCAAAATGTAGAATGCGAGGAAAGGGCTGGAGGAAGGATGTCCAGTCCAGGAGGGCAGTGGAGAGCTCCTGGGCGAGGTGAAGGACTCACCAGATGTTGTACTCATAGTCAAAGGCGATGGTAACCTCTGTGTCCTTGGCAATGGTGGCAACAGCATAGATACACAGGTGGATCATCCCATCAGCAATCACGTGACGAACCTTGTTAAACAAAGCAGAGAGAAACTAACATCTCCACAAGTTGCACTTCTTATTTCTGAGAGGGAAGACTCCTTCAGTAAAGAAGCTCTCAAATATTACATGAATAATTATCCAAAAATTGCTAAAGGGAAAAGCCTGTTTCTCGGCTGCGTCTCATCCTATGCTTTTCCACTCACACCTGCTTATCCTATCATCCTGCAGCCAGATGAAAGCTTTAATAGAAACATTTCCCTTCAAGAAAAAACTCACTTTCCCAACCTTTTGCTGATCTCTTATTCCAAATATAAACCATCAAATGAGCAAGAGATGCAGAGAATTCACCCTGTTTACCGCACTGTAAGTTTGAATATTCATAAAAAGTCAATGCATCAGACTTATGTAAAATTTATCTGCAATTTTGGTGATGGTGAAGAGAATTTACCTCTGCATTTGGAGTGCAGGAGCGCCTGATGAACCTGGCATCGTTACCAAAGGTGCGGGCATCAACACACATTTCAACGCCATTGAACTTGGAGTAGAACAGCACAAATGGGTATGGCCTGGAGAAGTAACAGAATGTCTCAATCCCCAAATACTCAATTCCCATGGCAGTTAAAACAGGAAGCAGTGTTTCAATCAGTACTACTGCTCTGGAGTCCTACGTATTTCCATGAGCAACATAGAACAGATTTACTTTGATGGGTTTTGGTTCATAAGCAGAGCATCAAGCTGAGGCTATATATTTGATTTCACATTTCTATGGATGGCACAGATGGCAAGGGCCCTGCAAGTGTGTGTTAGCCCTCTCTGTGCCATGATGCTCTCAAACAAATCACTTTGTAGTACTCTTACTTTTTGAAGAAATGCCCATTGACCTCGAATTGCTGTCGTAACATAACCTTCCCTCGATACTCAATTATAAGGGTATCCAATGCCAAGTCTCTTGCTGCCCTCAGGATCTTCCGGTGCTTCTGAACCCGAGTCACCCGTCCCAGCTGCAGCTGTAGCAAAACAGAGTGAAATACAAGTGCTTAAACTGAAGGCCTGCAACTCATGGAGAGAATAGTGCTTACAAGAAAAGAAAAATGAATCTGGCAGAAACATCCAAAAACTGCACAGACATCCAGTCAATATATTGCTTATCCTGTTATCCCGTAACGGTTTAGTGATTTAGTGAACCAATGACCTTGGTAATATTTATCAAAAACAAAATACTTATTTCTTTCCTTCAACAGACTCACAAATCTATCAGATGGAGGGTTTTAGTCTTGCAGCTAGGAGGCATAACCAGACCTGTCAGTTGCTGCAAATAGGGAACTGCTCTACAATTATGGCCACTTTCACAGGCAGAATAACTCAAATCTTCCCTAAATTGTGGGTTGTCACACATTCAGAGGAAAAACAGAAGCTTTTCCTTCTGCAGAAGATGGTAATTCTAGCTAACAAGCCAAAGACTTAAGCTGTCAATTTCCATCTCGATCCAGAATCTTCTTCATCTTCCTGATCAACCAATGCTGAGGATTTTATCACTTTTTTTTTTGAAACATGAAGAAATACATTTTTAAGCAGGTGCTGACAGTTTAGTGAATCTCCTTCATGTTCAAGTCTACTTGCTATTACAGTGGATCTTCACAACAGCATGTCTTGACAGTATGAAAGCACAGCGGTCTTTAAGCTCAAACATCCAAAAATGACATGTTTTATGGCATAACGGGAGGATATTATAAACACTAGGACATAGAAAAGATTTCTTTTATAAAAAAAACAAAAACCAAAAACTTCCCTTGCTTAGCAGGTTAAATCTCTCTGCACATAAAAATTTGGGAAATTCTGCAGAATTACGTGAAGATGGCTGGCTGCCTCACCACAAAAGAACTGTGTGTGCTCCTTCCTAAGCATGTAATTCATTGTTCATAAGGACTGCTTCTTGATACTTTTCCAGACTGAACTGAGACATAAGTGTTCTTGCTTCAGCAATAGTAACATCCATCTATCTAAATTAGAAATAAACCACATGATGTCGTTGAAGGAAAGTTCCCAACTTTTCCTGATGAAACTCGTTAGAAACAGCTACCCTGCAGTCTGCTCATATGAATAAAAATCACATTAGCCTAAGAAAGGGCTCAGTCTGAAAAACAGGAGAAGGATGACATCTAACCTCTAACCTCGTGAAAACAAAAGTTTACGCCCTAAGGCAGCACTCAGCACTGGGAAGCAAATGAAGCCCTCCATACTGACCATGTTGAGAGCTCTGAATCACAGACTTTACCCTTCTCTCTCTCTCTTTTTTTTTAAAGCAATCTTACATGTGTTTTGAATAAACCTCTTTGGGAAGAAGGAGGCTTTCACCGTTTTAATATGACAGTACACTACAAATCTTGGATCAGCCAATAAAGTAAGATCTATCAGTTGACTTGTCTCACTCGGGTCTCCAGGATAAAAATAGCTTTATAAAAATATTCATTTGAAATCTATGCAGATGTGAATAATGGCCTTGCTATTCCAGATCTCCTTGTAGAGATATATCCAGTGCTATGTTTATCATGCCTACAGGGCACAACTCTTGCAAACATTTTCATACCAATATATCTGCAGACAATTGGAAAAACCTGAATGTATGTATTAGAGAGACTACGAAAAGCCTCGCAGAATCAATATCTTGAATCCTGCCTACAGTGCACAGACCATTTCCCAATTCCAGAGAAACCCATTAAACTGGCATAGAATAAATATTTTAGGACCAAGAAGTCACACTGCTAGCCCCGATTTCTGATCAACAACCCCATAACACGAGTCAACTCTAGGATCAAGATGCCTTCCTTTCCTGAGAACAGTAGTACTCTGTGGTCACATTCACTTATTTTCTTTTACAATCAGCTCCTTCTCTAAACAGGCTCTATGTGCAGGAGGGATAGACCAGCTGTTTCTGTGTTTCCTTCCAATCTTAATTATTCCACAATTCTATAGTTTTTCCTTCGTATCTCTCAGAAATGTGAATTATTATCTGGTGGCTTTCATTCCCACCTTTGGTCCATGACTGCTTCGCATTACTCTTCACCTCTTTTTCGAAAACAGCTTGTGGAACACCAGTAGGATGAAGTGAGATGGTGGAAGGAAAAGAAAACCCATGGGGGAGAGAGTATCAGTGCATCTGTAAAGCTCACAATTATCTCAGTTTGGTACAACAGGAATGATCTCAGCATTTCTGTAAGATCCTAGCTCAGCTTGTTTTTCATTCTCTGAATTTAGAAATATGAAGAGGATTAGCTGCCATGCTTTCATGTGTGAAAAGAACAAATGATTTTACATACGTCATAGGCCAGGGATTGCTGACTGGTAATCAGACAAAACCGTTCTGATATTTTTGCAGAGCAACATCTGCATAATACTCGGTGGCTTTATTTTATAAAGGCTCTTCACTTTAGCATGTGAAATCAATCAGGGGTTTGAGCTCAAGTCAGCAATTATCAGAGGCAACAAAGGGCAAATAATGACCCTGGGTTTGCTCTGGCAATAGAAGGCAGAAAAGCGCTTCATTGCTTTCAAATTGTCAGGCATCTGGCTGTCTAGTTGTTTTTATTCCTGGTCCAAGCAGCTTCAGGTTTTCAGAAGCTTTCCTTTGCGTCATTTGGATGGTTGAGAAGTGGCTTATTCAGACCATCCCAATTATCAAAATCTCATATGCCGGGTGAAACTTCTTAGCCCACCTCTTCCTACTCGTTCTAGTTTGGAGGGGCTTTTAGGTCACCATTTCCTTCTCCCCCCCCACCCCCCCACCCCCCCTCTTTTTTTTTCCCCCCTGGAAGAATACACAGACTACACTCGCATCACTGTTTACCCAAGCTAATCAACTGTAAGAGCACACAGGACATGTATGACATTTTATTTTTATTCCTTTCTACATGCTTGATAGTCTTCATGGCCAAGTAGAGCAGTATTTGCATATTTTTACCCATTTTGAAGTACCTATTTTCTCATCATCTAGAAAAGCTATTTTCACGTCCAGTAATGATATTCAGTGAAATGGCAGGTGATACAAACTGAGAAACCTTCTCAGTTTACCTAACAGAGATGAGACAAATGAGTCAATAAAAGACATAAAGCACAGGACGAGAGACCTCATATTCCTGGCTGGTCACTCCACACCTGTGCCAGCTAGCATCCTCACAATGCTTTGAAGCCATCTGCTGAGCAGGGAAAACAAGGACAGAAGGGCTGACAAGTGGCAGCCCAGGACAGCCTTCCTCAGTATCCAAGAGATACCACAGACATCAGTTCGCTTTGTCCTTTGCCAGCATTTGGAATGAAAGCTACCCACTTACAGCTTGTTTAGAGTAACCGCAGCTCACTATGAAGATTTGCAACTTAATGTATTTGTTTCTTTGGGATAGATTCCATTTGGAACCTTCTGATTTGGAATGCTGGTCACTTTTCCCTGTGGGAAAATCTACACCTGTACAGGGGAAAGAAAACGCAAGAAAGCATGGCAAGAACAAGCACTCTTATGTATGGTGCTCTTTTCTAACCATCTGTCCTGCTATATGCTGTGAAGGTGACAAACAGAAAATAGCATATGCTTTACTATTTATTTCAGGTCTTCTCCTAAAATTAATGTGAATGAGCTGTAAAACTACATGTAAAACTCAGAAAATATTACATCTTCAAGAAAAGCAGAACATTTCCCTCCCTGTATTTTTTCACCGTTGTTCAACTTAGAAAGGCCACTCACACAGCCATACAGAAAGGTTATTCCCTTCTCCTCCTATGTTTTATTACTGTAGATCTAGAGACAAGAGTGGAAGGAAGGAGTCTAAAGTCCCTGTTTTGCACTCTCGCTTACTGGCAATTTCTATGCTTTGCCTGGTGCATTTCACCTACCTGAAAGCAGAGGGAAAAGTTGGGAGGGAACACATGAACTTCACAGAGAGGTGAGTCACCTGATATAAACAAGAATGATTCAAGCACAAACATATACCTGATATTCAGGTTTCTGACTGTGCTCCCCTTCTAAAGGAGAGGTGCCCCACATCTGTTTTTGGAGCCTATCCTTTTCAGTTCCACCTATCTTCAATTTCTCCAAACAAGGAAACCCCACAACACCTGAACTGAGTGGGAATGCTCCTCTCCATTCACCAACTCATGGACCAGATGAAACATCAGCTCAGAACAGTGAAGGAGTGAATAGGCACAACACAAACATCCTTTCACTGTTTCTCCTTGTCTACATGCATTCCACAAAGCTGGCAAGACACTAACCACTGCATATCCCAGAAGGGACAGAATTAGATACAGACTGTTCCCTAAAATCAAGTGTAATCATGCAATATTTGAAAGTTATCAGAGTCCAAGTAATCATTCAAAACGTCTGAAGTAATGTTGAAAGGCTTCTTTAAAATAGTTTCACACACAATATGAATCAGAAAAAAAACCAACCACGAAATCTCAGCTAGAAGGCAGAAAGCTTCCTATTTCCAGGAAGTGAGAGATCTGGTTCTACCCGATTCGCTCATTCGGTCACCAGAAGTACTTAGAGTAAAATACCAGTGAATCTTACTGCAGAACTGTACAAAAGGCCCCAACTTTATAATGCTGATGATGTAATTGAGTACAAGTGCTCTTGAATCTATACTCAAAGGTGCCACGTCCTTCCCATGACCAGCTACGTTCCTGCTCCCCCAGCACCCACATCCAGAGGATCTCACCCACCCACTTCCTTTGTCATGTTAGTTCTTACCTGCATCTGGGACCCAATAACGGTATTATTGCAGGCCAACTCTGTTTTGTTGATTGTGTCTAGCATAGCAGTTTTGCCCACATAGTCTTTATTAGAGTTCAGATGACGCTCCAACAGGTTTTGTACATCAGCGCTGTACTGGTTAGTAAAGGCTTCTTCATACTGATCCGTCCAGAGTCGTATTCGATTCTCCCACCCTTCAGCTGTGTTTTCATCCAAGGCATGTGCTTCAGAAGGGGAATTCTGCACCAAAGAGCAATGGGTGAATGACTAGCAAACAATGGGAAAAACCTATTCACAGTGCTCTGAGCATATGAATAGACAACAAAAAAGGCATATAAACTCCAAGTTAAAGCACTGGTTATGATGACACCTTTTTCAGAATCTCCATTCTTCAAAAATATTGTTCAACAGTGCACTCAGGAATCTATAAAGAACTGTGTGTCAGACTAAGGCCTCTTGAGAATGGGTATTTGGCACTGTTACATACAAGAAAACTAAGCCAGCATTTGGCCAGAAGTTCTTTTTAAGTCACTTTGGAAAAAATAATTATGCGGATTAAAAAAGCAAAGGAACAGAACACACAAATGCAAGTAAATCTCATGCAAGCTTGTCTTATAGTCAACCCACTCACAGCCAACATAATGCTAGATGATGCTGATCGTATCTCAATCTTTGCAGTGACTGATCCCAAAATACTTCCAAAGTACCTTCTGGCTAAATGGTCACCAAGGTTTCAAGAAACTGAATGTACTGCACAAGGTAACACCCGGAAGGTTAAAACTGCAAGTCCTAAGCAGTGTGAGGAAGAGAGGGTAAAATCAGGTAATCCATTTATATCATCTTGTAAGGGAGGAGATGAAAAGAAGCTGGTAGAAAAAAAAATTGAGCTTCATTCTTTACTTGACAATAATTGAAATAATCAACGAATAATATTCCAGAAACAAAAAACTTAACTGGCTTTTAGGACCAAGATGTATGACATACTGAGATATCAGTAACCAGAGCCATTGAAAAATGATCATTTTCATCATACATACTAAAAGCATAAAAATTGCACATATTTTTACCCTCTCCAAGCATTTGAGTGCTATGGAGACAAATATGCACCTAGGCAGACACACCACAGAATCTCCTCATTTCCTCCAAGTCAACTGCCTGGAGTCACCCCCAGCTACAGTATTGGGGTCAGATGGAATCTGAGGGAACTTCAAGGTAACTTTTGTGTATGTAGGGATATTTAGTTCTAAGCATAAGTTCCCTTCCTTTACTTTTTTTTTTTTTTTTTGGTCAAATAAGCTTTATATTGCATAACCAAACCTATTAGTATTGCCAAAAAAGAGATAAATATACCATTCCTTCCACCCCAAGTAAGAGGATGTGGAGAGAAAAAAGGCCTCAGAAAAAACTGACCTCACAAGAGAGCAGCCACAACCAGTTCTGCATCTTAAACACCTCACTCTAAGGTGTCATGAATCAGTCTTATCTCTTGGAACAGGATGATACTAACTTACAGAAAGTGATGAGCCATCTGAAGCAAAAGCAAGGTTCAAGGGATACCCTTGATACTAGATGATGGGAACCATTCATGGGATACCCTTTTGAGCAGGCCTCCTTGTAGTGTGTGGAAAGGATTGGGATTATTTTGACATAGATACCACAGTCCAAAACTCCCCACAGAAACAATGAGGGGCACAAAATTAGAGGGTAAAAAACCCAACCAACAACAAGTGTTATTACAGATGCTTCTCAGTTCCACTCACCTTCATTCTCAAAGACTTTCGTGAGCCCTCTCGAAAAGCCTGCCCCCGGAGCAAGGAGAGAGAAGAGAAGAAAGAAGTATTTTATAACCTTTCCTCAGAATTAACTCTTCAGAATGGCAGATTTTATGCAACAGATCAACTCTTAACAATAGGTGGCAAGAAATACAGAAAGACCTACAGAAGACCCAACGGACATTCATAAAGATTCTGCAATGTAAATCCAGCAGAAGTCTTGTCAGCCAAGACTTCTGAACGGAAAAATCCTCCTTCATGCTTAATATAAAATCTCAGGATCAAAAGCCATACTGTCCTGATTGAACCCATGTGCTCTGACATAAGAAATGGTCAACAACAGAATCAAACCAGTTCACACCATACTCAAACACTTCACATGATTCCTGCTCCCATTCTTTTATTTAATCAGTGCCTACCGGAATAACTTCAAGGGAACCCTAAACGTGAGGAAAATCAAGTAACACTAGTAAGTGATCAGAATGAACACATTTCCATTCCAATTTTTTCAGTCCCCAAACCCTCACAAATAAAGTCAGTAAAGTCATCCCTCAGTAAATCTTCATTGCTACCTACATAGTTCTCCACACATACACCGTCTCTGTCTCTGAAGAACAGTGCCAAGAAGCACTGCAGCCCAGTGTAACGTAATCTGCTAAAAAAGGCCACATTCGCTTCATTTTTCATTCCATTCACAGACTGCTTTTTTGGCATAAGCAGACAGACTCCAAGAGCTATTTCCCCAAATCCTAATAGAGCAGAAGGGAAAATATGAGAGTTCAAATCTCTGAGCATGAATGGACAGTGTTGGGAAATAAGGGTGGAGTTGGAGTAAGGTAATTCTAAACTAACAGCCACACACTCTAGCAGGTCACAAATAAAAGGAGTCATATTATTACAACAGAAAGAGCAATTCCTGAGAGGAGAAAAGCTTGTCTACCGACAAGCTCACAATCTGCTCTCAAAAATATTCATGTTATCATTTGACAGGAACTAGAGCAAGCTTGTCTCATTCCACATACCTTGATCTTTTTGGCCTTCGGAGCAGTGCGAGCTTTTTCTGTGCTCCTCTTCCTCTTCTTCGGTTTGGTTCTGCGGACGCGGTTGACAGTCAGCGTGATGCTTGTAGGGGTGTGCTGCGTAGCTGTGTACAGCACTGTAGAGGGAGATAGTTCTTCATCCCAGCTCTCAGTTGCACTGCTGTCCCCACCTACAGAGAGGAGTGCTTCATTAGCAACCTTATAATTCATCCCACAGAGAGCAGCTCAACCTTACAACTACTTCCATCAAGATGACTCAATAGCTCTACACAGTTCTTCCCCATGAAAATTATACCACTCCAGTTTTCCCTCTCAAGTTGAGAACAGGATTTCTGATACAGAGTAGTACTGATGAACATACATTTTAGTTCATAAGACAATCTGACTGTCCCAAGAACTAACCAAGGTGACGAAAATCCCAGCGGTTGGTAGGAAAAGAACGTTAGCAGGTGTTGATCACAATTAGATGACTACATCAGCCAAAAGACAAAGGTCTTGAAGAAGGAAAGTAGAAGTCACTATTGTCAGAATTACAAACTCATTTACCTGACACGTTGTCCTGCTTCCGGCGGCGGAGTCTGATCACCTTCCCCCTGCTCATTCCTCTGCCAAACGAGAATGCACAATTGAAGCTGGTTTGTAGGAGTAAAGTCACTTGAAATTCAACAGGATGTCACAAGATGCGTGCCCTCAGTGGGGCCCAGGATGATAAGAACATCGATTTAACATCCTCATCTCCACTCCTGGTGCCACCAACACTTGTCAGGCTGACAACGCAAAGGAGGAGGGTCAATACTAGGTAAAGCACTGGAAAGAACGCTCCAGTTAGCAAAAGGAAGTCTGTCCCATAGCCCAAACAAGAAGAGTTTGGCTTGAGAAGTTAGCACAAAGAGCAGTTGAGATCAGCACTGCACCAAAGCTTACCTGCACTTCTCACACTTGAGGAGGAAACCATCTTGAGAAACACTGCAGTGGCACCAAGTGGGAATTGATTCTCCTTCTGAGGAGCTCTCACTGTCCCCGGAGTTCTCCTCATCAGGTGAGTGCAAGCCGTTCAGTTCTGCACGAGGTATAATGGTCTGGACAGGAGGAGAGGCTGGTGGCGTTGGAGGAGGAGGGGCTCCATAATTATGATCCTGAAAATGAGTATTGGCAGTACTACTTTTAATGTGAAGATATAATGTCTGGAAACTTCCCAGGTTATTATTGTTTTACACCGGTTGTTAAGTAATCTGAATTCCTCAATCTACCAAGGAGGTAAAGCTCTGAAAGAGGTGAATGGTTTTCTTCATGAATTACATTCATTGGTGAATAAAATTCAGAATCTACAAAAGCAACTAAGCTATTTCATCATTAACTGTCAATCTGAGATGACATCTGTTAAACACTGGAACATGTTGCCCAGAGATGTCGTGAAGTCTGTTAGCTGAGACGCTCAAACTCTACTGGACACAGTTCTGGGTTATATGTTCCAGCTGACTCTGCCTGAGCAAGGGGGGTTTAGGCTACATGATCTCAAAAGATCCCTTTCAACCTCAAGGATGCTATGACATCCTGTTCAATCCACGTTCAAACCATGTTCCCACTCTTTCTTACTGCTCCTTATTTCTCATAAATTATCAATATGAAAATCTGTGTAGTTTAAACAAGCACAAATAATGTACAATGAACCAAAGAGAGCACAGAATTACTGCCAGGAAAATACTTCATATGCATATACAATCACACTTCATTCAGTTTTAAAAAAACGTCACCTAGAACGCTAATAAAACTTGCTGTAATGTATGCAAGTCTTCACAAATAATAAACACACAAATGCAAAATGTATGGCACAACTCAGCTGTAACTCAGCGTCCCCTCACAAAGTAAGCCAAAACTTCTAAGGCTGAACAGGCAAAGCTATGCAACAAGGAAAAAAGAGCGAAGCAGACAGTAAAGAGCTGGTTCACTGCAGAGAGAGTACTCACTGCGTAAGGCAGCCCGCGATAGCTGTGTTTCTGGGTGGCCCCATAGCCGTGGCTGGAGTACACATTCTTCTCACTGACAGCTGGACTAGCTTCCACAGACTCTGGGCTGCAGAAAGGGCCAGAAGTAAAACCCATCAATAGAACATCATTTTGAGCGCCAGTTATTTACAGCTCTTTTCTATTCACCACATGAATGAAGAAACTTCATGAAATAAAGGCGTATTATGTGCTTCACCAGGCACTATGCGTGCCAAAGTTGTACAGGATGAACCTGCTTTCAACAGAGGGAAGCAGCTCAGTAAGGGCCACCCTGGATAACTCATCTTACATAAAACCTGCCTCAGTCTGAGAAGTTAAAAAAAATAGTAACAATTAAGAAACATGTAAGAAGCTCTATTTCCTTATAGTTGAGGAAGTTGGGTATAGTTCAGCATTCACATCTGAACTCAGCCAGTTTAATCTCAAAGTCACTGAATAGTATTGCCATGTTATCTCCACAACAGCTTACTTCAAACAGCAGCTAAGCAGCTTTCCTGCATCTGCACTCGTTTCTCTCGGATACTAATTGTTAGCAGAGTCCAATGTCCCACAGTAATGTCTGCACGAAACCTGCAGCTGTCCTGACAGCATCCACTGGGAGCCGAAGAGCAATGCTACAAAGGGGCAACTAAATTCCTGACCTGGACAGACAGCAGCCACACTCCAATCAAATACTCCCTGCTCTTTCCATACAGCAAAACGGTGTGCAATGTGCTGAATAAGAAATTTGCTGCTGAGGTACAATGCGCTATTCCACCACACGGTGGTGAAAAAAACTGCTCAAAATGAAAGGTGTATCCTTTGCAGAAAGCTGCAGAAACCCTGCTAAGAGTAGGGACAGCTGCAATTCAATGCAGGGAATATTAGATAATGAGGCTATGGACAGAATACCAGCAAGGCAATGCACTGCTTCTGAGGAGCTTCCCCCAAGCAGGAGATGGATATCAGCTAACCTCTGCACAGATCAGAAGCAGCAGAATACAGCAGCATATTACCGAATCATATCTGCAGCTGAAATCCTCTTAAAAAATACAGCAGGGAGCTGAGCAAGCAGGAAAGAAAAACGCAGGAAAGGAAAACTTTACCTTGGACTTCTGCCGCTCTGATGAGATCTCGCAGGATTCTCAGTGGGTCTTATGCTGTCAGTGTGAATCAGGCAGTGCTCAGACACTAATGGCCACTGGCCACGCGTGGGGGAGCGTTTAGGCACCACCCAAGAACACTAACCCCTGTGCCCTTTGGACTTCCTATTAGCTCTTGAAATCTCTGCAGCACTGAGTCTGCCCCACCCTGCCACTAAACCCGGTACACGCTCTAATGCACTGACTTCCTGGGCTTCTGGCTTATTCTGGAGTCAGGTGGATCTGTCTTTTCAGTAGTAAGGAACAGTGATTTATTGAACTGCAGAAACAAGAAGGCCTTTTGCCTACGTAAACCCTGCTTCTGTAGCTCAGGATTTAGATGCATGACACCATAAACTGGGCTGATTTTTAACACAGCTACTCTCAGCTACATAGCCAAAAGCTGAAGATACAGGTGGCGATATCTCCAAGGAGAGACAGCTCTTAATAAAAGGCAGCACGTAGAACTTGGCACATTATCTAGCCTTGCTGCATCTTCACAACAAGGGTCAGGATTTCCAGACTGTTAAGCGTTTAAAACCATTCGTGACTTCATTACACTTTCAGCTGAAATATCAGAAGGAAAAGAGCCCAAACAGCAGGTCTGCCCTCTGCCCAAGTCACTCATACTGTTAACTGCAGCCAGCCTGGAATACCAACAGCGCTGCCACAATCATTAGCAATAAAACTTCGTGACTGTTGGTGCAACGGTGTCCAGGGGCAACAATGCTGAGGCCCTTGCTCCCTCATCAGCAACTCTCTAAAGAGCTTCAACAACTTCCACTATGCAAAAGCACTCCGAAGCCTTATCACCCTCTGAGATCATTGAACACAAACATCCTTCAGCACTTTCACCTCCCCCTGCATCAGAGGCCAGAGGGGGATGCTAAAGCTTAGCCTTAAGAGAGGACCAGCTAGTTTTCCTTTTGCCTTCTCATTTACTTCATAGTGCACATCTGTGAAACTCCTTGTAAGAGACAAGAAGCTCGGTTAGCACAGATATCATGCATTGAAATTGTAGAATTTCGAAGAAGTGGAAGACAGCCTTAGCTTTGAGCAGACTCAGCAAGGGACACTTCAGCAGTAAAGCAGCAGTGAATGCAAAGCCAGAAGAATAAAGTCCCAACATTGCCAGTTTTTAGAAAACAGAGAAAGAAGTCAACTGAGAAATCTCAAAAAGGCTTTTTCAGAGCACTCCAGCCTAGTCCAAAATTGGACCTACAAATTCTTTACAACCAGTGGGAAAAATGTTTTGCAGAAGGCTTATGGACAGCCTTTTTAATATTTAAATATTACAAGGGGCACGCATAGGTATATCCCACTCAGTTCTGAAAGCAAGCACATAGCACACCAGTGAACTACTCTCTCCTACTTCAAAATTCCTAGATGATGAGTCTTTAAAGCGGTGTGGGAGATGCATGATGACAAGCAGCACTGAATATTAAGTCTTGAAAAGTGAAGGATTAGATATCAACTCCAGATGAACAGCTTATTACATGCTCAATTCCTCATTTTGGAACAGTCTGCAAAAATACAGAATGGTAGAATGCAGCAGGATCACAAACAATGCCTAGAGTGAGGCCAGTGCCAGGATAGATAAGGAAGTGCATTAGCAGTCTCACAGTGAGTGCCACTGTGTAGTCAGACTCCATGTAGTTAAAACTGCTCTTACAGCTCAAAATTAATAGAAACAGGAGCATTCTATTCTACAGTGATCTATCTGACATGCAGGTATTTGCACAGCAGGTACCTGTAATTAATGCATGGGAGAAATAGATCTTCAAAAAGCCTTTAAAAAAATGCCACAGAAAAGTAGATGCTACAGTCCATACTTCAAAGAAAGATGCAGGAAAACAGGAGGTAGAAGCACACAGAAATAACAAGGGCCCTTCCTCTTCTCCCCAGCAAAAACAGTGCTCATATGAGCTGACACCGTTCTATGAGAAGGGCTTTAGGAAAAGATCACAGTAAAGTATTTTCAGGATTTGAAACTTTCCTGACTTCTATTAAGGCAGAGTCCTGTGACGGGAACCCTCGAGGACTAACCACTAAACTGCACTTCTTGGAATGTGCTCAGCAATAGAAACAACATACATGGAGGTGCCCACCACGGCTGATGCTGCTGCACATCTCCAGCCAAGCTCCATGCTGCTTCAGAAATCAGTCATGTAAGCACTGGTGCTGCACTGGAGCTAGCTGAGTCCAACATACTGACCTCCCATAAAAAAGCTTTTGAAAAGGAGCTGGCCTATACATCGCCAACATCAAGCATAGGTACAGCAAATGCACCACTGCCTGTAGCTGCACGTAGACCAGCCAAACAGATACAAAAAGCAGGGACAAGTGCCTCATGCTCTCAGAACTCCCCTCATGCCCATGTCATGGGGCAAATGCACCAATTTCCACAGTACCATCTGTGTTACACAGCTAGAATCCATCTCTGCATTCACCTCTGACGCAGCCCGCAGTCACCCTCCCCTGCTCCTCCGCGGGTAACACTCACTCCGATCCTGCAGCCATGTCGGAGTAGGACGTATCTGGTGTGGTGACTCCCAGAGGGATTGCAATGCTCATGACGCCCGTCGGGGATCACGGAGTCCAGAGGGCAGCGACTGGCCGCTCCGAGGGCGGAGAGGAGCCGCAGAGCCTCGGCCAACACGTCACGGACATGGGGAAACCTAATGGGGAGAAACAAAGCATTGCACCTCCATTACAGGCACCAGGTCACCCCGCAAGAGGAGATGCCGCGCATTCTATTGCCTTTCCCTTCTGCCTTCAAAGGCAGGCCACTTCTCTCATCACTGGGTTACGTTTTCCTTTTTCACACGCATTCCTAGGAGAAATCTCTTCCTGATACCATGACAGGCATGCAGCGAGCTTCAGACATGGCGCGTAACAATATCTAAGTGGCAATTCCCTGTTATGCCCCAAAGCGATGATCTCCCACGGAGGTGAGGAGATGAACAAACGGAGCAGGACAGCTCAGAGGCAGCTCAAACCTGGGACAGATGGGTGTCCTTGAGTCTTCAGGAGGAAAAGGACAAAAAGCCCTTTCAGGAGTGCCTCATCCTTTCTTGTGCTTGTAACAGAACTGTGATTTCTGCACTGACACCAGAGAAGAAACTGCTGCTGAAACGCCTAAATCCTGCTTCAATCCAGAGTCACAGAAAACTGACTAGAAGTTAAGAAAAAGCTGTAAGTTTCACAGTGTCACAGTACTCTTCCCTTTTACAGGACACAGACCCTCTTTTAAAAATCTTTTCAGTACTCGCCCAGGTTTCTTTACCCTATTGATCCCTCAACCTTTGCCATGACCATCCCCAGCGGGCAGCAGCCCAAGATGTAACCAGGACAAATTCCAGCCCCTGCCTACTTGTGACTCAGCAGGACCGAAATGCTTCAGGTGTGGCCTCTGGATTAGAGATTCACAGGACACTGTGCCACTCCAGAAGTAAAGGATGAGTTCTGGGTCACATTGCATTGGAAGCCTTCCCTCCAACAAACAGCGTGCAGTTTCTGTGTAACAGTAACTCCCACTTTTGAGAAAGAGAGGATTGGAGAAACATGAAATACCAAACAAAAAGGTTAGATGAGGCGAATTCCAGTTCAGTTGCTTTTGTGTTGACCCAGCAGTACTTGCCCAACAATCACCAGCACTCAGATCTTGCTGTTTGCTGCTGCTGCTTTCTGTGTACTTTCAACTCTGACAATATAACATTCAAAATGAACTGCTGAGGCAAATCTCCAGTGCTGTCCAAGACCACACCACCTTCAGGCTAGATTACAGTGTGGTCTTCATGAAACTTGCTCTGGCAACACCCAAAACATCAGTCTGCACAGAAAACAGGGGCTGAGATCAAAACATTCACCCACCGCACTGGCTGGTTTCCTGTCTATGCAGTATCAAACTCCTCCCAAGCTCTCTCCCCTAAAATACACTGTTAGGAGAAAAAAAAAAAAAGCAGTATGTTCTCCCCAGCACCACTGGAAGTTTTCCTAAAGCTCCGTATCTTAATATAAATGCGGTGAACTTCAGATAACAGCAAAAACCTAACTCCTGTGGGATATAATGCTTCTCAAAATCGAACGGAAACAGCAATTTTGATGGCTCAATAGGTGTATAGCACTTAACCGGTTTAGAAAACACATTAAAGGCATATTTTTCCTAGGCTACACTTCTACCTCCTTCACCAGTCATACCAGCATAAGGACACCTGGTCCTCCCCAGTGCCATCACAACAGCTGAGATGAGCATTCACCTGCACCACTGCCACAGCTCTGCAGTCCCAGAATTCCACTTGGAACAGGTCACACACTAAAGGACTCACCATCTTCATGCCAAAATCACAAACAACTGCCTTGGCTAAATGTAAATATATGCTATCCCATTATTCCAGATAACATTCTGTATCGACAGAAAGGACTGCAATAAATCTGAGCTGGCCAAGCGAAGGTTAGGTAACACCTGCTCTAACAGTAAATTTAATTTTCGAAACTGTTTAGGATGCAACAGCAGAAGCATTGCACTGGCTCACTTCCACAAGCACTGCCCTCCACGTTACAAATCAAACAGACACAGAAAATTTACTGCTGGAAACTTTTCTCGTTACTGGCATTGCGGAAAGGCTGCTGTTGAAAAATCTATGGTCATCTAACACGAACGTTAAGTGATTCAGTTACCATGCTGACAAGGTCTTCTTTCGAAACATCACGTCACCTGGTGACACCCAGGTTCGAGAGCAGCCCGCCTGAACCCCAGCAAGCACTGCCTGTTCTTCCCAGCACACCTACAAACCTCATGTCAAGGGCAGACACTCACAGAAGGGCAAGCACCTTAGGTGCAAACAGAATCAGATCAAGGCTTTTTGCCAGTTTAAGACATTTAGCTCAAAAAAAAAAGCATCAAATTCCCAGAAGTTCAGACATGCTGTTCCATGAAGACACCTACACAGAGACAGAACAGACAGATCTGTAAGTCCTTTACAGAATCACAGAATCACAGAATCATCAAGGTTGGAAAAGACCTAAAAGATCATCCAGTCCAACCATCACCAATACTCCCCAGCTAAATCCTATCCCTCAACACAACATCCAAACGTCTCTTGAACACATCCATGTTCGGTGACTCCACCACCTCCTTGGGCAGTGCATTCCAATGCCTGACCACCCTTTCCGAGAAGTAATATTTCCTAATGTCCAGCCTGAATCTCCCCTGGCGCAGTTTGAAACCATTGCCTCTAGTTCTATCACTGTGTACACGAGAGAAAAGGCTGACCCCTAGCTCACCACAACCTCCCTTCAGGAAGTTATAGAGTGCTATAAGGTCTCCTCTGAGCCTCCTCTTCTCCAGGCTGAACAATCCCAGCTCCTTCAGCCGTTCCTCATAAGGCCTGTGCTCCAGGCCCCTCACCAGCTTCGTAGCCCTCCTCTGAACACGTTCCAGGGCCTCAATGTCTTTCTTGCAATGAGGGGCCCAAAACTGAACACAATACTCGAGGTGCGGCCTCACCAGTGCAGAGTACAGGGGGACAATTACCTCCTATTTATCTCCTATTTATCCTAATTTACCTCCTATTTATCTCCTATTTATCTCCTATTTCTTCTGCTCTACCTGCACTGTGCCTCAGTCTACCACAGCAAATGCTTAGCTCTGCTCCAAATACTAGCCAGGTTCACTAAGCAGGGAGGGAAGATGGTGCCAGTTTCAAAAAAAAAAAAAAAAGAAAAAAAAAAAGCAAAAGCACTGTCTGTAGCATTTACCACTACTGGAATACAATGCACCACCTGAGAGCTGCCTGACAGAGGGAGGCTGCAACCCATCCGTCCTGCAGGGTCTGACAGGACTCGGTCCTTGGGTGTAATGATCAAAGTAATGGGCAACACAACTATCCATGCCTAGTTACGTACAGATACACCAGGATAATCAGGTCACTGGCAAATTCAGTACAATGGTTAAAGATTTATCATCATTTTCTTAAGACTCTCACGTTTTATGTTTTGCTATCAGTATGCAAAAAGGAATGCTCCTATGCTTAAGTTTGTTTCAGAGTTCAGCCTATTGTCTGGGATTTGGAAAACCATAATAAAGCACCAACGTGCACCAAACACTTAAGAACTGTTGGATGTGCCAAAATGCAACAGCCCAGGGAGGCCGGAGCCTGCTCACTGTGCTGCAGAAGACCTGGAGTCAAGGGGAAAGGTGAGAGCACTGCCTTTAGCTCACAGGTGATTCCCAACAGCATTTAGAACCCACAGGCTAACGCATCAGTCAGGCTGTTCCACAGAAGATAGGAAATCATACTGAGAATTCCCACCACACTTAGAGCAGCTTCCAATGCTTCCGTCAGGTACCTCAACATGTGTCTGCAAATACACCTACTTAGCTAAAGTCAGCGTGATAAAGCAGTTCAGCTCAGGTCACGTCAGCCATGTTTAAAACTGAGGTACAAGCAAGCTAAACTGATTTTGATTAAAATCAGTAAGAAGCTGAAAACTAAAAATATTTTTATTTAAATCATTAAAACCAGGTTTAAGACACTGTATGGCAATTTTTGTCCATCCATGGGATCCCATCAGTTTATCTGGCTCAGAAAACATCGGTTTTAGTTAACCTCATCTGCAAACTACACCCTAAGGGATTGCTGATGATGACAGTGAGCAACTGAAAGAAATTAAACCATCAAAGAAATTACAAAATGCATAGTCAAGCGCTCTCAGCAGCTGACCTGGGGCCGGGGAGATTCCTCAGAAAAGCAGAAGGAATAACCTCAAAACTTGGTTGCTGAAGCAGCAGTCAAGAAGTTATGCAAAACCTCTTTGTTCTGCAGACAAAGAAAAAAATAGTTTGTGCTTGTCTTTTGGAATCATTGATGGCTTCAAGTTGTATGATAAGAAATAGAAGAAAAATGTAATAAGAGATAAAGGAACAGTAAGCAAGACTTCGCTTCCAGAAATACCTTCTGCATGACGAGCCAACCGCATTCCTTACAGCCCCGTGCACTGAGGTGGAGATGTCAGACTGGGTTTGTTTGGGTTTTCATAGAACACCTCCCTGCCATCGTAAAACCTTACTGGAAAGTTTAACTTCTATTGATTTGAAAGTGGTCAACGTGGTCACACAGAAGGATAATTCCATTAACAAATGTGTACCAAATTAGAAAGGGGGAAGCAAATTACAGAGTCGCAGTAAGCTGCGGTAGACCAAACAATGTGAAGGTGGATTTACACGACGAGATGGCAGACAGACACCAGGCACCTGCCTGTGCCCCACACTGGTGGGCACAGACCTGGCTGCCTTTGCACAGAGGTGATGTTCTAAAAGAACAACCTCAAGGCAGAGGAAGAAGGGCCATCGCAGCAGAGACCTTGATAGCAAAGTCCTCCTGACTTTAACGAGTAAGCCTTTTGTTTTAAGAAAACTTCAGCAGATGATGCATTGGAAATCCAGCTAGAACCTCAAAAATGTTAATAATCAAAATAAAACTGAAAAAAAAAAATATTGTGTGGTAATAGTGGAGAAGTTAAAAAAAACCTCAAGAGGCAGAAGAAATATTTCATGGTCATTTCTGTGATTAAAACAGTGAATAACACTGCCTGCACCCCATGACATACCAAGTCATTGCTGAAGATGACAAACTCTTCAAATCCTGAAGTGTTTCCAAAAATGAATTCAAGATGAACCCCTGAAAATACTTTTATTTTCTAATCTTTCCTTAAAGGTAACAGCAATACATGATGAAAAGAAAGTGTATTATACATAAAACCCCACAGAAATTATACAGAAAACAGGGGAAAAAAAAACCTCTTTCAGTTCTACAAACATCTGATTTGGGCCAGCATCAGGGGAAGAGCACTGTGACAAGAGGAAGATGGCCTAATTGCTGTGCTGGTTCCACAGGCTGAGGTTGTGCTCTCTCTTCCCACGGGGTAAAGCAGAACAGGCGAACGTCTGTATGTCACAAAAAAATAACAAAATGCAAACAGAAGGGATCAGAATTGATATTTTGCATGTAAGGGCTTGACAAGTAACCTCCAGTGAATCCAGCTGTGGCAGTGACTACTGTGACTGTCTCCTCTAAGCCTTTGCCAAAACGGCTGCAGGAAGGAAATGCTGCCATGTCTCATTGAGCACCACTGGCGCCAAGAACTCCCCCAAGGGGAGTAAGAGCAGAAGCAGGTAAAATATGGTTATAAGGGCAATAAATTCCTGCAACAGGGCAGAGCAGGCAACGAGGAATGGTAATACGGAAAGCCCCACAGCTGCCTGCCACACCTTGTATCCATACAAGTCCTACTTTAAGAGTGAACTTACGAGGCCTGCCAAAGCCAGAAAATGGCTATGGCTAAAATAAGGTTAATTGAAATAATGTAAGTGACACCGATTTAAATGTAGCAGGCCAGAAGGTTTCTTTGTTCTAGATTTGGTTGCTTGAGAATATAATAGCAAGCACGTGAACAATACAGTGGTGTAAGTAGACAAACAGCCTAAATTAAAAAGGCTGTCGGACCCCCCCACAGATAAAGAGCTGCAGACCTTGAAATTGTGTTATGAAGGGATTTGAGAGAAAATCCTATACCACATGCAAGGTCAGAGGGAAAGAGAGCAATAAAGGGCAATAACTAGGATCAAGTCCAAGCTGAGGGAATTACAGTTCCCACGAGAATCCGGCCGGTCCCCACAGCCACGGGAAGTCGCTGAATATAGGAGGAGGATCAGCAGAATTTACTGGCAGGCAGCGGAGGCCAGAAGCTGCAACCAGTGGCGGGCTGACCACAAGCGAGTTGCCAAGGAGTAGGATTGCAGCCTCCAGTCCTAGAATTGGAAAAGATTCCCCCGTAATCCCACTAAATGCTCTCTGCTTCGCAAGTCTGGCTGTACGTCCTTTATACATCTATTTAAGGCCGCCACGTGATGCCGGCTGCCTGCCCGGCCACTCCCTGCCAGGCTGAACAAAACGGCTCCAGAGCAGCCCGCAGCCGGGCTCGGCGCAGACGTTGCATCAGCCAGGTGTGCAGGAAGCTGGGGGATAAAGCGACGATTTACTGCGGGGTTCCCAGAGCCGGGCCGCTTCAGGAATGCCGTGGAAAGGACGACAGGAAGGAGCGCGGCGCTTCGCACACAGAACAAGCTTCATCGCCTTCAGAAAGCCTTTGTGCTGGGGCTCCGGGCCTGGCCTTTCTCCCAGAGATGATGCAACACTGAGGAACAGGGGCTGCGCCAGAGCAAACTATTCACAGCAAGGCAGATGGCAGCGCAGCCTGAGGATCCCAGCGCTGAGCCTCGGCCTGCTTGCACTCCCTGGGAATCCTCCATTTCACAGCGTCACCTCTCGCTCCTGCGGTGGTTTCAGGCAGGAAATAGGGCACTACAATATTCAGAAGGGTGTAAAAGGGTGTTTTAAGAGCCTGGAAAATCAGTTTGTTCTACAAACTGGAGGAGAGGCAAGGGAGAAGCTGAACTCCCAGCCTCAGCAGACAAGCACAACACAGCTCCACGGCTGCATCACACAGGCCCATGGAGCTCCTGAACAGTCCTGGTCAACCCCACTCTCCATTACAAGTCCAGATCTGAGCCTCCTCCCTCCCACCCCCATCACCAAGCACCCTCCCAGCTCCTCTTCTCAACCAGAGAGTTTCATTCAATCATAGAATGGTTTCACTGGAGGGGATCTTCATGGGTCTTTACCACAGAGCTCCAACCCCGTGCCGTGGGCTGGCTGCCCCCACCAGCTCAGGCTGCCCAGGGCCCCATCCATGGCCTGAGCACCCGCAGGGATGGGCACCCACAGCTCTGGGCAGCTGTGCCGCTGCCTCACCGCCCTCTGAGTACACAATTTCTCCCTGACCTCTAACCTGAATCTCCCCTCTTCTATTTTAAAGCCATTCCCCCTCGTCCTGTCACTCTGTGTCCCTGGAAGAAGCCGGTCCCCCTCCCGCTTGCAAGCTCCCTGCCGGTGCTGGAAGGCCACGAGGCCTCCCCGCAGCCTCCTCTTCTCCCAGCTCCCTCAGCCTGCCTTCAGAGCAGAGGAGCTCCGCAGCTCTGAGCAGCTCCGTGGCCCTCCTCCAGACCTGCAGCACTGCACCTGGCCCTGAGATCATGCAAATACGTTTTTCCCCTGAACTGGAAGGAAGTTATTCGAGGCTTATGTAACGCTCGTTTGCCGCGCTCTAACAAACAGCAATTTGTCTAACGTGCTTTGAGTGGGAAACTCGGCCACGGGAAGATTGGCAGCCTGCACTACACACAGAAAGACAGTCAAATCCAGTTGGTAATTAAGCTACGTAATCACTGAGACACACTAAAACCCAGTGAATTTCACACAGTAAGGAGCTCAGGAGAGATTTTCACAATCTTCCAGTGCTGGGGCCCACATCAGGCCTCTGTCAGGGGGGTCTCGGTAGGAAACCTGACTGCTGCCCTTCCAGGCCTGGAGCCCAGAGGCATTCCAGGATCGGCCAGGAGCTTCTGCCCCTCCCCCCCACAGCTCCCCCTGCAAAACTCACACATTTCCTGCAGGACAACTTTACACAGCCCAGAACGTACTGATGAGCAGACAGAGCCGGTCATAGAATCATAGAAATATTAAGGTTAGAAAAGATCACTAAGACCATCCAGTCTGTGACCAGTAAGTCACATCCCTCAGTGCCACGTCTCCACATTTCTTGAACACCTCCAGGAACGGGCACCCACCACCTCCCTGGCAGCCTGTGCCAGTGCCTCACCACTCTCTTTAAGAATTCTTTTCTTAACGTCCAAGCTGAACCTGCTTAGAACTGCAGAGATGAAAGTGTGATTGTTATTCAGAAAGCTCCCAACACCTGTTCCAAAGCACCAGCCAGAAATGCAAAGCTCAGCAGTAGGGTGCCTCCAGTCATGGTCACTTCTTCAATTCGCCCGTTTTTTGTTAATGGGATGAGAAGTGGATAATCGAGTTGAACGCATCTTCAAGCTGAATGCACACATCCAGAAATCAGCAGACACAACCTGCAACTTGTGACTGAATAAAGATAAAAGCTACTCAGAACAGTTTCGGTTTTGGTGGCTTGCTGACAAATTAGTAATTTCTTCCTCTGAAAAGAGCTTCTGAGCACACAGCACTGCAACCCACCACACGAAGTACAGGTGGGTGGTAACACAGGAGGGCTCAAACCAAATAGCTGCCAAAGTGCTACTCGTAGGGCTCGGGCGGAAGCGATGCTGAGGAAATGGCTCTGTAACACATCCATAATGAAATTCTACCTGCCACCACAACCAGTGGATTTTTTGAATGCTGGATTATGAGAAGTATAAGGAGAACATCGTAACGACTTTTGCAATTACAACTGCACGCAAGTATGTGCAGCCACGTGGTGAAACATGAGAGTTACTCACACCGGAGGAGAGGCCCAGAGCCCTTCTGCAGGCAAAGGGATGCAGTGCCTCCGTCAGCCTTCCAGTGCTGGGGAAAAGGGCCGATGACACAGCAGGAAGATGGGGGAAGGAGAGATTTCTTCACTGCCGATCCTTTACAATCCTTTGTGCAGGGCACTTTCTGTGAGAAGCTTCAGCAGGTTGGGACAGACAGGGCTGTCTGGACAAGGTAAGCAGCAAGGGCTGCTGTGCTGGATTGCGGAGCTGGAGGCCTTTGCTTTGCACTGCGCAGTGCCCCAACACGTTCCTGCAGTTTGCTATCTCTTTAGCCTTAAGCAAGAGAACTCGCAGTTGCTAGACAACCTCCTTCCCAGCTACAAAACAGCTCCATTTCTATGACAAATCGATAGGCTCAACGTGCAAGAAGCTACAGGGTTTTGAGCTGCCTTCTTTCCCAGGACGCGGGAGTGCTTCCTGCTCTGAGTGCACAGCAGCAGAGAGGAAGGAGGCTGAGCAGCTCCTGGGCAGGACCTGGAGCAGAGGAGAGGCAGGAATGCAGCCATGCCGGAGAAGAGAGAGCCCTGCACCGCCTCTGCATGTCAAGCTGGCTGGGAGAGCTCAGTCTGCATCACACAGCAGGTTTGAAGAGCTGGGAAGGACCTGCAAGGGCATTTTAAAGCCCTGCACATCTGCAAAGGCACCCGGGGCAAGGTAATCTATGAAAACATAGAAACTCAGCCATCAAGGGAGTGGTTTCAGGAATGGACAAACACATAAAAAGCACAAGAGCAATGCACAGCCATCACCCAACTGAGTCACCCATTTCCCAGGTGAATGTACAAAGTGAGGGAGGTGCAGGATTGCTGAAGAAATTTCATTTGAATGGCACGAAAAAACAGCAAACAAGTGCCATTAGAATACTGCTTTTGATGATTATTTAATATTGTTTCAAACACTAATAAACCTCCAGACTACATCCAGCTAACCTGAGACAGAGAATATCCTCCATTAAGAACGAATCTACCAAGACAGCTTGCTCACTGCGCCTTTCAGAGGAGCTATAATCATATTATCGTTGTGCGATTTACTTTTTTTTTAAATGTTGCTTCTAAAAAAGGATGAAAAAGATTTAGACTTCTGCTGTGGTCAACTGGAATTCAGAAACGTTCATCTGAATACAGTGAGTGCACACAGTTACATCAGTGCTTCTCTGTAGAGGATTTCAAAAAGCCTTAATCATATCTTAAACATCTGAAGCAACGCAGTATGGGAAAGAACCGAGTTCCAAAGATGCAAGCCACAAAGCATTAAGTTTCAGAGCTCCCTTCACATGTTGTGTGTCTTATGCAAGGCAGCCTGCTAGCACCAGGTTAACTATTTCTCCTCTAAATTAATCTTTACTTCATGACCTTGTTGTTGACTGAACATCTGAACTTGCTCCAACTTTGAAGATCTTAAACACCAGTGTCAGGAAAGGACTATTAATGTTTTGTCGTTTTTTTCTTAAGCACACAATATATTTCCTCCAAAAAGAAACAAGCTGGACCTATTTTAAAAGGCTAAAATGAATGTTTGCTCCTTTCCCCTTCCCTGTGAACTGTGCCAATGTTTAATTATGGTCATAGCTGAGAAACTATATTTCAAGACTGAATTTGCCCAATCTCCACTGATATTGCTATGCTTTTGCCAGCAAATCTCACAAGTCCTTTTAGAAAAAGATCAAGTCCTCTCCCAATTGTCTTTTCAATGAGCTGAGTAAGTTGAGCTCCTTTAAGCCTCACATCATGAGGCTTATTTTCCAGTCCCTGGATCATTTCTGCAGCTGTCCTTTGAATTCTCTCCAAATACACTGGCATTCTTCTTGAAGCATGGAAACCAAAATTCACTTCTATCAGTATCAGCCTAAACGTTACTGTTTGTAAGATTACTTATTTATTTTTCCTTGACATTCTTCTCTCTGTTGTTTTGTTTTTAATTTTTTATTTTTTGAATGTGCCCAAGAATCACATTAACCCTGCAAACAAAACACTGACCCCAAGCAGCATGTAGAGGCAGTTAGCTGAGGTGACCCGAAGGCCCTTGGAGCTGCAGCTTTCCAAACCACCATTTCACAATGCATGGCTGGGTTTCCAGTTTTGCTAACAAATGCACCACCTTGCAACTGGGTGGGTTCAGGCATTTCGTTGAAAGGTGGCAAAAACAACTGAGAGCTCCCTAATGATACTCCATTATCCCACTCGTGTGACTTACGCAAGCTTTATCAAATATTTTATTCTATGCAGATAAAAAGATACTAAAGAGCAGTAAATTAAAAGCTGATTTCATCTCACAACCTTCTCCAAAGCTAGGTGTGTCCTTCCAAAGTTACAATCCCAGATATTTCAGATCTCCTCTGTTAATGCAGTTTCTCCAGCACAACCGCATCCAGTCGCAGTGCATCCTGCCTTCCCCCCTCACAGCAGCCATGTCCCGCAGTGACACCCGCCCCAGCTTCCCCCTGCCACACATCACACAGGCTGCAAGGGACCACTAGAGGCGAGCTGCCTGAAACCCCTTTCTCTCCCCAAAACAGAGCCAATCTGGATCAAGTTGCTCAGACCTTTGCCCATTTCTCCTCCAGGGCCACTCGTGTACATTTTAAGGTCAAAAATATGCATTTTAAGGCCAAAAATAACCTTCCGATGATCTGACTTTCCACCTAACAAAGACTGGAAAATCTCACCTAGTCGCTTTTATACTCGGCGTCACAGCTTACAAATGAATGAGACTGTGTTTGTTGAACGCGGCCTGAAACACAGCGCATGGATTTACCACAATTCTTTGGGGGAAGTTTAAAACCATGTAACAGACTGCACACAGCCTAGAGATCCCAAGGCATCATCAACACAAGCCATTAAGTCTTCACGGCATGCGAAATACATGTGTAGCTTTTTTAGGAAAAAAAAAAAGTGTAAAACCTTTTTTAAACTAAAACTACATGGAACACATTCTCAGAAGCCTTTGGAGAATGCTTCAAACAACCCCAGTGCAGCTCCAGCTCTAACTGCTCCTCCGAAGGAGCCTGCTTCTGCCTGGCATTAATAGATGTTGGCTGAAGGTGTTAGCTTCCCCACAGCTTCATAAAACATGTATTAACAGCCAGTGCACTGACGTAATTTTAATTGTTCTCTTTCACATTCGCAGCGCTAAGCCTCACCAGCACCTACCTTTATCAGTACTTTTATTTACCAACACACTTGCAGCATCTGTTTTCTTGAGTGCTCAGACAAGGACGTCTATCAGCCTTTCACCAGCACAGAACGCCTTCCAGCTCCCACAGGACAGTTAATACAAAGCTCACCCATTCCTGCCTCAGCCACTAACAAGAATCTACCTTTCCCCTCAAAAAACCACAATTACATACAAAGGATTAATGTAGACATAAGCTTATCCATATGAAAAAAAGAAAAAAAAAATACCAAACCAAAAGAAAGTCTCAAGTTGTTCCCCTTTCCTTAAAGAACAGCAACATGAAATTAAAACAACTACAATCAGGGCTGCATTTAATAAAACAGCATGAACTACTACACTGAAATTAGAGATCTTAGCCAAGATCTTCTCACCTTACATTCTTCCCTAAGCACCAATTTTTGGCCCTGACCAAGAGGAACAAAACCTCATGTCTCACTCAGGAGTCATTCTTGTTCTTGCACATTACGTTCTCCACTCTCACTCCTGTCTGTGATTCTCAGTGCCATACTCTCTGCCAATAGCAAGGAACCTCTTTAAACCTGGAAAACTGTGGAACAGAATTAAAAAAAAAAAAAATCCCATCACGTGAGTAAATGAGGCTTGACAGAATGATGGATGCTGCAGGTTCAGGAGTATGAAGGCGCTCCTAAGATGGGTTGCGCCTGGTGCAGCTTCACAGAAGCGTAAAAGATGCTGGTTTGCCGCATTCAGGAGGGAGATGCTCAGCTACTTAGATTGCATGCATTCTGTACGAGATTGAAGATGAGTAACTCACAGCTGGACAGATTCTATTCTAGAAGAGAGCTGTGTTCTCTTCCCTGTACCTTCAACACCAGCATCTCCTCATCTGCATCTTTTCTCTGTTCCCTTTCAAGCACAAGATGCTGAATACACCCAAGGAAGAAAAAAAAAAAAGAAAAAACAGCCAGAGAATTCAGGCCAGCAAGCTTTAACCAAGAGGAATTTCACATGCAGCAGTCATCTTGGGGCTAATTTAATTTGTCATTACGGAAAAACTGAGAACTGTCAAGACCTCAGCTGGCTAACAGTTGGATAGGAGAATGAGCTCAGCACAGGAGGAACACAGCACAGAATTATCTGTCCAAATAACGCAGAAGCATCCAAAACCAGCTTGTCAGAGGCACTCTGAAGCCCCTTTCACATAGTTTATCAATAGTTTATCAATCCTGAAAAAAATAGTTTATCAATCCTGACAGATACAAATCATTACCAACATTGTTCTTAAGTTGAACTATCATGTAGCAGGGAAAATGCCATGGCTCATATTACAAGACTTCCCCAGCAACAATTCAGATGATTTTCTCACCTGTGTCCACTACACAATGCACTCCCACCACAGCTATTAACATCAATATTGCTCTGCTGCACTGCTGAAAGACACAAAAGGGATGTGCAGAACCTGCAGAGCACCAACCCAGAGGTGATGGAAGCCAGGCTGCAGGGGGCCCTAGGCAGCCTGAGCTCATGGCTGGCAGCCCTGCCCACAGCACAGGGTTGGAGCTCCATGATCTTTCAGGTCCCTCCCTCAGAAGCTAAGCTGTTGTTTGATTCTGTGACCTGGTGTGGGTGAGACAACTGCCCCACTGCCTGCCATGGCCGCCTCGCTTGTTCGCTCAGCCCCAGCAGCCTGATGAGCATCCAGGAGGACAGGTACCATCCCAACCAGCAGAGATCAGCAGTTTAACTGCAGAGATTTTAACCTAAGCTGAATTATACCTTCTGAACACTAACACAACTCCAGAGCAATTCCCATTGTTCAAGAGACCAATTTTTACTTTTTAAACCCACAAGCTATTTCAGTAAAACCATCTTTCCTAACAACCCAGGTAATTTTGTTTTACAGAACACACAAAAGTTTCCATCATGTTTCAAATATATGTCAAGGCCGTTTATTTCCTCCCTCACAACCTTCTTGGCAAGTAAAAAAAACTGAAAGCATCAGAATTTCATCAAAATGTTGCCCCAACACAGTGACTCTCGTGGGAGCAGCCTGCTTTGCTATCACTCACAGAAAGTAGGGAAGCCTTAAACTCTGACACTACAAGCGCAACAAAAAGCTACAAATTTTGCTCACAGCTGTTTGCTCCGAAACCACCCCATCCATCTCCTCTGGGCAATACTGCAGGAAAGGGATGGTGGGTCCCAGTACTTCACCAAGAGGATCATTGTTGCATTTCCAGGCAGCTCTGTGAGAACAGAAGGAGCAGTGCCAACACCTGGCCCAGCCATTCCATTCCTCCCACTCCTGCCAGGTACCCTTCTCCCTACCTGCAATTTGCTGAATTTCTGCTGACCACAGTTTCCAGCTAGCAGTCCCAGTCTCCACCAAAGAAAGAGCGAACCAGCAACAGCAGATTTCAGTGCATACTCTTCTGCGAGATTTTCACAAAGGGCATTCTGAACCTGCAGCAGCTGAAGAGACCCTGCTACATGACAGACTCTGCACCCACACCCCATCACCCTCCGACCCAGGCTATGCTCCGTCTCTTGGCAGCTAAGCCAGACAAGCTGCAGTACCGTTCTTCTGACAGCACAGACAAAATCGGTGTGCTCAAGGGCTGCTGCCAGCTTGGGATTCCGGCCCAAGAACGTCTGACCGCAGAGCAGCCTCCCTGCACAGAGCCCCACCGGGAGGACATGGCATCTCCTTCGTGTCTGACCTACACCAGGGCTGCTCTGATTTCCGCACAGACCCTCCTGCTGACAAGGTTTAGCAAAAAAGGGCAGGTTTGGGAATGGTGCACCCTCAAATACAACAGTCTGCTGCTTGATGAAACTTCCCACCTTCTTCTCTTACTGTACATTGTTTGATTTGGGGTTATTTGCACAGGTCTTCATGAAATAAAGGATAGCTCTTGTAACAACAACCCTTGTAACAGATAAGAATTCTTGCCCACGAGATACACTACTCACACCCAACATGAATTCCTGCACAGCAGTACGCGCTCAGAGGTGCCACGACACAGTAATGGCCAAAATGCTGCCTTCAGTTGCACTCGTCCCCCCAGTCCCACCATATAAGGACTAAGCAGCAGCTCACACTGGGATGTGCAGCACACGGCCAATTGCTTTACATCAAGAAGTTGCGGCTCCAACCAAGCCCTCACATTAAAAGAGATGGCATTGAAGTTCCCGCTGCACGCAGCCTTGGCTGAATTCACATTTTGCCGCGTTCCCCTCATACACATTTCTACTCATTCTTCTCAACACAGCCATATGGAATACTTGACATACATAATTTTTTCAAACATCTGATTGACAACGTATCTTCCCTAATTCATGTTTTGGTGCATACCTCAATATCTCACAAGTTATAATGACCCACAAGTCAATACAAAATACAGACTCACTACCAAATAAGGAGCATGGTGCCATACATTTATTTATACACACGTTTGCAGTACTTGTATACTAATTGATATTTTGTCATTTTGCAAGAGGAGACATCTCTTTAGCTCTCTGCTGTGCTTATTTTCTGCAAAAATATACCTACGGAAGTTTGCTACCAAGCGGTGCTACTACTGGGTTATACCACCACTCCGCCGCCATGGCTCCAGCCTACATCACAACTTCTGGCATAACAGCTTCTCAAGAAATGGCAGAGAAGACCAAACTGCCAGTGTCCATCCAGAGAACCAAAGGTTCATCCCAAGAGCTGCGCGCACAGCCACCAAGGGCCCAACCATGCCACCCCACAGCTCACCTGCCTTGCGCAGCAGAGGGAAGCCACTGGAGCCAGTCCTGCTCCCCTCTGTCGCTGCTCACTACCACCTCTGTACTTACACCCAGATGCTTTCTCCTGTTTATTTTGTGAGGGCTCTGGAAGCTTGTCAAACTCATTGTGAGCCAACTCAATTCACTATCTTGGCAGAAGAAGAAGAATCCAGCAAAAAAACAAAATTTGAAAAAAAACCAAATACTAAAGCAGCTTTCTGCTGGGTGAGTTCAGAAGAGGGACTCGAGGAGCACCAGAGCCTGCAGACAAAGGCAGAACTGCAGGAGGAGCAGGCTGGATGTGCTGGGCTGTGTCACGCAGCCTCACCCCAAGTAACCCCGCAGGGCGCAGCGCTGCCATAGTTTGGAGCTGACTTCAGCTGACACAGCGTCAGGCGGCCTCCACATCCCTGCTGCACCGGTGCCGGCCTGGCCCTGCCAGCAAGCAGCTCGGGCAGCAGCCAGCAGGAAGGCACTTCCAGAAGGGAGGTGCTGCCAGGTAGCCTGCCTGCACAGCCTGCTGTGGGACGGGCACATGCACAGCCAGGGAGAAACTGCGGAGCTCAGAACCTGACCTTACGCCACAAGTGTCCTTGTTCTCTGTTAACCTCCAGGCAGCCTTGATCCCCAACATCCTTGACGTTCATGAGACCACAAAAGGAACTCTGAATCCAAACACGGGCCTTCTCTGCAGCCAGGCAGATCCTGCTTAAGGAGATCAGCAGTCACCTCCTCTTCACAAGTTCACTGGGGCTGTAGGTGCAGGAAGCTTCCAGATCTCTGCTGTGGCGAAAGTTAATCTACAGCCTCATTACTGAGAACATTCCTGCAGCATGATTGCAAGTTATTTCAACCTGATGCCACTAAAACACAGGAAATCATTTGGTTTGGTGCCTTTAGCCAAAAGCTTGAAGTTCAAAACAAATTCAGAAGGTTCCTATATTATTCAATTCACTTTAACAGACAAGTGCCTATACACTGGCAACGCAAGTCAGGGTGAGATCTGCTGACATTTTAAGGGCTCCATGCTGAACCCCCAGCACACTTCAGTTTCCCACATGGTTCTCAAACTTCTCCCAGTGTATTCCACCCTGCCTGTAAACAGATACACATTCGTTTCCCCATTTTCCCTTTACAAATGAGCCCAGGAGAGCTTCCAAGGAGCACTTTCACTGCAGATCCAATTCAGGCAGAGGCAGAGCAGGAAAAGAGGCCATGCTGAGAAGCACCATTCTGCTCCAGTGCTGCCCAGCTGGGCCAGAGCCACGCTGGGATGCTGTGCCTTCTGCTCCCACCTCCCAGCAGCACCACTCTGCGACTCCATTACTCACTCCCAGGGAAGCTCCTTCCCCTCCTCCAGGCTGAGCACCACTGGCGTGCATGGCTTCCTTATCCAAATATTTCCATGCAACACAATCCTCCAAAACACCAGCCACTTATTTCCATGACACAAAGTCTATGCACAACCATGAGACTGCATTATCTGACACTGACTAACTGAAACACTGAGCTGCAGCTTGACTTTTTTTTTTTTACTGAATCATCACCAACGGATATGTTCTGCTACAAAGTTTGATGAAGAGATCTCCTTCCTACTCCTTCCCTATCAAAGGCTTGCATTTCAAACTGCTCACTTCCAAGACGAGAGGACTCCCAGTATCACAACCTCACACTGCCTTCTGTGCCAGCAGTGCAGCACCCGAAAACCTAAGCTGTGTAAATGAATAAGAGGAAAGCCCAGCCCCGCACCACGGGCTCCATAAGGATGGCAGGAACACGCCTGAGTCAGCAAACGAGCAGCTACCAAAAGAAGACAGTGTCTCATTGTCAATGTATATGATTGTAATCGCTCTCTAAATATGAATACATCAGAAGCACTGTGACCTTTCTACTCTAAAATTACTTGGAAATATTCGAGGGCTTAAGCATTGTTTTCAAAACTAACTCACATTGTGTCTCAAAAGACCGCTTGCGAGTAGGAAAAAAACTCATTTAGAATGGGATGAATAAGAAAAATAGTCGACAGTCTTAAAAACTGCACAGATCCGCCTGCTTTGGATACCTTCCCTTCGCTAAACTTAGCCCTTCCATGACCCTCGGGGAGGAATGCAAGACCTGTCTATGTTATCAAGTTTATACGGATTAAACTTTAGCATAAACAACAGTTCCCTTCTACACTTCACTCTAAAAGCCAAATTCCTGACTATTTCTCAATGCCACTGTTCTGCGTCCCTCCCTCTTCATTCCCCCTTTTTCTTAAGGTTGGGTGAGTGTGGGACTATCAGATTCCTGACCACAAAAGAAATCACTCCCGCTGCTCACCCACAGCTCCCACTCCAAGAGGGGACAAGTCCTCCTGCATTTTTCCACCTCGAAGCCTGAGCACATCACTACACTTTGCAGATTATTTCCCATACTGCTCAATGAAGTATTTGCGTGTGTTTGGTAGGAGAGAAACGAGAAACTCACTTTTGGGAATGTTCCTGTTTCCCAAATTATTTTACGTTTGTTCCACTGTTTAAGCATTTCAATCAGATGTACGGATCAAGAAGTCACATTTACAATTTAAACAATACTAATATGGAGTTTGTCAACAAAACCCGGGTTTAGGCTGGGATCCACTGCACAGTTTTCTTCTGGGCTCCAGCTCTTCAAGTTTAGACTCATCGGTTGAAGCGAGGGAAAAATCCCTTTAGCTATTTTTGTTGCAGGAAAATAATACTTCACCACCAGCTTGGGCGGGGGAAGGGGTTGATGAACAAGAACCTCCTGATTTGCCGTGCGGATCATCCTCCAAGACAAAGAGCATCTTTACTAATTACATCAAAAAAATTAAAGCAGGAGCAGTTGCAGCGGTGTTCCTGGGCGTGCTGGGGGCCATGGGCTGTGCTGCCAGCAGCTCGGCAAGTCCCACCCCCAGAGCACCGTGGGGAGCCCAGGAGCAGCCCAGGCTCTGCAGGGACAGGGGCTGCAGCAGTACTGGGAAACAGCCCCCGAAACAGTAAAGCTTGGGGAATAAAACAAGCACCAAAAGCCCCCCCCAAAACTTCACTAAGGAGCGCAGAAGTGAAAAAACCTCAGCTCCCAGAATTCCAAGAGGTGGAACCCTTGCTGCGTTTCAGTCTGAGGCTCTTTCCATGATCAAAATCAGCAAAAGGTTTAGGTTAAGCCAGATTTATACAAAACTGTCTCTAATTTAAGAATGTAAGTGCAAACTCGCTGTGTGCTAACCCTTGCCTCCAGCAGTCACGTAAGCCAAAGGCTGCCTTCAATCTCTAACAGCTTTAACACACATAGTTTTGCAGGGTTTTATTTAATTTTGACAGAATGAAAAATAAACAGCCAAGGACAATGCAGCAAAATATTTATTTTTCAATCAAATGGCTTTAGGTTCACGTCACCTGAGACTTCACACACACTGCAGATTTAAGCATACATCCAACGCTCTCAACACAAGTACAGCTCCTATGTCTTGCATAAAAAACAGCACAGACTGCAACCTTTATGCAGGCAGCGTAACACGAGATCTGGCTGGTCGGGTCCTCAGCTACACACAAAAGCAGCACCGGAGCAAGAACACAAACGTGCATTTGTAATGCAGCAACACTGCCACGAGAACAATGATCTTTGAGTGTTCAAAACTCTGGGTGCCCATTACGTTTGGTTTACTACCGCCAGAGTAGATGGAAACATTTTTATCTCATCACATCATCCAAGAATAGTCAGAAAAAGCCGGGGTGGCCAAAAGGAAAGGACGGCCAGGCCAGGTGGGGTGACGAACCACACGGCTGGGCACCGAGCACTCGGGTTGCTGTTGAATGCCTCGCACCTCAATGTTGGAATTCATCATCTTAAAAAAAACAAAAAAGACAACCAAAATTTCACAAAGCATTTAGAAAACTTAAATGAATCATTCCTTTGACTTATGCTTTTTGCCCAGAAGCAGTGCACAAGGTTTTGTGAGCTCTGAGATGCTCATTCAATGCCGTTTCTTTGCCATGGGATTTCTCAACTGTTGACCTATAACTTCTCAAAATAAGATCTGGCTATCACGGAGAACTCTTTCTATAAGGGGATTAAACATACCTGGGATCTCACCACACCACTGTAGGCCACATAATCTTAGACAACACCAGCAGGAATACTGGTTTCGAGTCACTTGGGATATGACAGTAAAAAAGCAGGCCAGAGCCTTGCTAAAGCAGCGTCACTTATTCAACAGGATGCAAGGCACCAGATAATTCTCCATTATAACGCACAGCGAGACAGCGAACAAAGGCTAAGGGGCAATGGAGATGGCTTGCAGTGTTTTAGTCCACGAAGGAAATGGTTCTGGTATCACCAGGAAATCCCAGCCTGCTGGGGTTGTCCCACTGTGCTCTGCCCCAGTGCCGGATGCCATTCGTGGAATCACAGAACCATGACTGGAGACCAGCTGGTGCTCTATGTGTGAGGGCTGCTCGGGGCTCCACACCCTCAGCATGGCTGCAGTCAGCCAAGAGGATTTCAGAGCGTTTCAATCTCTCTCACACTATTCTGCTCCTGGATTTTTTGCTTTCGGAAAACAGCGCTATAGGTTTGATAAGCGAGGCCAGGACCTGACATGGAGCAGGGCTCCCCGTGAGGTGTGGTTCCCAAAGATGGCACTGACGCTAACGTGTTCCCATGTCACATCCTGCACGCCTCAACCAGCAGCTCCACCTTTAACAAATGCGCTGGGATACTGAGCTCCATCCCAGCAGCACATCACCACCCAGACAGCGGCCGGTGCCAAATGGTTAGTTAATCAGATAAGAAAGGTACTCATTCTTCCTTAACAAAAAAAAAAAAAAAGAAAAAAAAAGGAAGCTATTACATTCAAGCAGACAGTGTGTAGATGGGAGCTGGCAGATTCCACAATACAGTCATGTCAAAAATGGCCTCCTGCAAACTGTTCCCTCACCGAGCGCTCGAGCCGAGCGAGGAGAGGAATCTTTCCATTACCAGAGGACATCTCACGGCGGCACGGCAGCCTGCTGCACGTTGTGCCACACAGCCCTGCGAGCAGCAGCAGATAAATGGTGCTGTGCAGGCAGCAGCAGGGGGAAACTCCTCTGCTCGCAGCCTGCTCCCAGCCCCGAAGTTGAGCCGGGCCATTAGTTTGACTGTTCCCCACTCTGTGAATGGAAAATCCCTTCTCAGCACTCGCAGGCTGCTGTCTGCCGCACACACCCACCGCGCACAGCAGAAATTCCAGTCAATAAGGCGAGTGGGGCCCAGCCGGTGGAAGGGGAGGAAGGAGACACACAAACAATAAGGCAAGCATCTGGCTCTGCGACTGGCTGGAAGGAGGCCGGAGTTCAGAGGCGAGGCGGCTGCGGCCCGCAGTTCACAGGAAGATCCTATCAATCCTCGCTGCCCTACTTTTCGCACAGATCAGAATATCTGCACAGGGTAACCCGGGGTTCGCAGCCCGCATTCTGCAATTTCACCCAACGTGGGACGACGACGGAAGGCACCTCGCAGGGTTTTGCCATTCCTGCTTCCGCTCGGGGCTCTGGGGACAGGCCTGAAGAACCCGAGGCCTCCCCTGCCCACGGCACCGCGCTAACGGGGGACCGGGGAGCACCAGCCCTGCCCAGCTCCCAGCCAGCCCCCGGAGTCACCCCGGGGCCGGGGACTTCCCGGCTCCACCGCAACGAGAGAGAAAAATAAAATCCCGGTGCTGCCTATACGAGCGGAAAGGGAAACCTCCTCTTCCTAAGGGAGGAAAAGGAGATCGGTTCGCTGGGTCCGGGCCTCAAGGCACGGCCGATCCAGAATGCCTCGCGGCGGGGGGGGCCGTCTGGAACACGGCGGCCCCGAGCTCCGAGGCCGCATCCCGCACAAAGGCGAGGCTCGGCGCGGCTCCCCGTTACATAATGGCCGGGGGCCGGAGCGGGGCCCTTCGCGGGGCACGGAGCCGGGAGCCCCTCGGGAGGCGGGAAGAGGTCCGCGCGGGGGTCGCTCCGCGGAGGGGACGCGGCTCCCCCGGCGGCGGCGGAGAGCGGCGGGGCCGCGCGGCCCGGCGACACCCAAGGGCGGCCCGACGGTGACCTTGCGAGCGCCGGGCCCCCCGCGTGGCCGCGGCCCCGGCAGGGCGAGCGCCGGCACCATGAGAAAGCAGAAAACGCCGCGCCGCCCGAGCGGGCGGCCCCGAGCCGAGGGGCGAACCTCCGGACGGGGAGCGCGGCGGGCGCGGTGCTCCCTGCAGCCCGCGAAGCCCCGCGGCCCAGCCGGCCCCGCGG
>JAPSGF010000109.1:1275368-1357809 GCA_035772895.1 Perdix hodgsoniae | reverse complement strand
GTGCGCTCCCGCGCTCCCGCCCGCCCGCCGCCGGCCCACGCCTACCTGGCCGGCCCGTTCCCCGGGCCCCGCGCGGCACTAGGCCCGGCTGAGCGCCACGGCGTTTCCTGGGCGGCCGGCGGCAGCGAGCCCGCGGCGGCAGCGCCGGCCCCTCCCCCTGGCAGCGGTACGACGGCTGCTCCCCAGGCCGGGCGGAAACGGCACTGGGCGCACGGGGATCCCCGGCGCCGGCGCCAGGGGCGCCCCGGCCACGCCCACCCGCGTTCCCCGTTGGCTGCCACGGCGCCACGCCGCGCCCCGCCGGGCCGCCCGCCGCCGATATCGAGCCGCCTTCCCTCGCTTCCTATTGGCGGGCTGCGCGCCCGGCCCCTCCCGCGCTCGTCTCTCATTGGAGGCCGCCCGCCCGCCCCGCCGCTCGCCTCACGGACGCGGCGTCCCGTCGGCTCGCCGGGCTGCCAATCAGCGCGGGGGAGGGCGGGACGTCGCCAGTGCCGACGCGCTGCGGCCGGGCGGGCCGCGACGGTGCCCGCCGGCCGAGGCGCGCTACGTGCTGAGGGGCGGTGCCGGCCGCGCCGGGCTCCTCCCTCTCCGAGGCGCCGCTGTCCGCGGGGTAACTCCCGCGTCGGGACACGTGGCAGAAAGAAGGGGCGGCGCGGGCGGCCGGGATTCCTGGGCGGCAGCCGCGCGGCGCCGCGCGTGCGCGGGTTGGGAGTGAGTAGCGCGCGGAGGGGGGGGGGGGGAAAGGCGGGAGGCGCGTCGCGCATGCGCGGTGTCCCGGGTGCGGGGCCTGCCGCTCGGCACGTCCGCGCTGCAGGGGGGAGGGGGCGGGTGGGGGTCCGCTGGGGGCGGGGCGGCGGTGCTGCTCTCCTCGGCCGGCCGCGTCCCGCCCCCTTCGCGCCCTCCGGAGGTGAGGGGCAGGGGGCGCGCCGGGCCCTCCACCGCCTGAGGGGAGCGAGCTCCGCGCCCCGCACAAAGGGCGCTGCCCGCAGCGGGGGGTCCAGCGGCCGAGGGAGCGGGAGGGCCGGCGGGGGGGGGGGTCGTTGTGCCGGCCGAGGCGGGACCTCGAGAGCCGGGCGGCCGGGAGCCGAGCGGGCGGGGAGCGGCGCTAGGTGGAAAAGAGGACGGGGTCTCGCGGCCGGCCGTTCTGTTTAATGCCCGCCGCGCCCGGCACCTGCCGCGAGCCGCCCGCGCGAAGCGGCCTCGGGCGGGAAATGGCCGCGGGGGCCCCGCAGCGCCGCCATCTTGTCGTGCTCAGCCCCCGCGGGCACCGCGTTGCCGCGCAGCGGCCGCGAGAAGGGCCGGCGGCGCTCACGGCGCGCTGAGCCAGGCGTGCTGCAGGCACTGCGCGGCCGTGGCGCGCTTCTCGGGGGCGTAGCGCAGCGCCGACAGCAGGAAGGCGGCGAACGGAGGCACCTCGCGTTCTGTCCGCAGGAGCCTGTCCGCCAGCACGGCGTGGAGGCTGCGGGGAACGAGCCTGGAGATCCGCAGGAGGGCACCTGTCGGACAGTGCGTAAGCGCGGCGCGTTAATTGCACCCGCAGGAGCCGCGGGCTGTTGCTCCTCCCCTGGCGCAGCTCGTCCCAGTCCTCCCGAAGGATCGGTCCGCGTGCGTCGCCGTGCCCGGGCTTCACCCGCACTCCGGCGCTCCAGAAGCCACCACTACAAGGTGGCGCGTGGGGCCTCTCCACCCGCGAGCAGCGATCGGATGCGACCACATGAAGCACAAAGGAAGCGTTCCAGGATAGCAGCGCCAAAGCCATCCCTGTGGTCCCTCCGCCTGCCCGTGCACAGCCCGCGGCGCATCGCTGCCGCAGACACGAGCCGCTCGTGGTTAATCTGCTCTGTGCCTGCTGGCTCCGTGAGGTTAAGGCTGCCACTGCTGACCAGGAAGTGAGCCCTGTCCCTCGGAGTACGTGGGGTAAAGCAGTGATTCAGGTTAGGCATGTGTGGTTAGGCCAGCTTGGTTCTCATGGAGAATGAACATAAAACAAGGACTGTTTTTGACTCACCCTTCGAGCACCATAGAAGGAATAAGCGAACAAAGCAGCTGAATGAGCAGGGAGGTGCTTTTTGATCTACAGCGCTGCATCAGTGTGCAACATGAGAGGAATTGTACCTAGACAGGCTGTATGGCTGGTTAACGTGAGTGAGGAGGACGGGCTGGATTGCAGAAGGATGGAGTTATGCAATGCCTTGAAGTCAAAGACGACAGTTTCAAGCTTAATGAGTCAAAGGAATTGGGGAGATTAAAACAGGAAAGACATTACAGCTGGGTCAGAAGACTAAATATAGCAGCCATGGTGGAAGGATGAGAGGATATGAGTGTCCCATTCCTCTTCATCATTGTTCTCTGCTAGTGAATGGGTGAAATCCAGCCAGTCGCACACTCAGCTTTCCTGCCATGTAGCTGTTTCCTGTCCTTACTTCCATTCTCTCCAGCTCCAAAGGAGGAAGGATAGAAATCTTTTCCTTGCTGGATGTTTACTATGACCATTTTTGAGGTTTCTGTATGTGCATTTATTGCTGGAATGCTCCTGGATTGCAAAGGTGGCAGTGCAGGAAGCGTTACTGCGCTTTACGAAATCTCCACCTCTGTTCTGGCCCTGCTTGTAGCCTGCACTGTATAACATTACTTTGGTGTCTTTCAGTAGTAGCTGAGGAGTGTATCAGAGATTCACAGTGATTTTTAGGGTAAACTTCCCTTGGCTAATTCTTACCTGGCCTTCTGAAAAACTTTGTTGACTTGTTCCAGGAGAAAGCAATCTGGGGAGGGATCCTTCCCAGGAGTTCAATAATGCAAGCAACATGATCTGGACAGAGGAAGAGAAAACATGTCTAGATACAGAGATGATGATGGTTCTGTCAGTGAAATGAATACGACTGATGGAGTCCTACCATCGTCTCTGGAGAAATATTTCCCAGGTTGAGGATTAAATAGACACTCCCCCGTTGCCATTTCAAATGCCTAGAAATGGAGTAGCATTGTTAATTCACTGACCAACTGGGAGTTTCTCTTCCTCATGAGCTCTGATGGGTAGGGGAACTGGCACAGGTACTATCACACACAACTGATAACGAAACATGAAAAGATTCCTGTTGCTTTGATGCACCATTGTGAAGCAGCACCTTTAGGTGCATCCATCAGGATGGAAACCAGTATATGCCTACTTCAGTCAAATACATGAGCTAGCACCAAAAAAGCAGTGTGAACTGCCTTAAGCATAAACTAATTACAGTGAATATATCCACAGCATACTTTCAATCCAAAGTGAAGGAGTGCAGACAGCCTGCTTTTCCTTCTCTGACTCAGCAACGGCAAGGAAGTTGTGCTCCACATGCAGTGTGCAGATGGGTGCTGAGGACATGCTACCCTGGACCCAACAGTGTCAGTCGCATTCCATGCATGCTCAGCACTGTCTCCAGCCCTACCAGGCAGCCTGTGCTCCAGATGTCTGCAGGAGTGCCATAGTCTAATCCAAGCAGCACTTCTAGGGCGCGGTATGGCTGGGTCTGTATATCCTTAGAAAAAGGCTTATACTGTAACAGAAACAAACACCCTTTGGTTAGCTTCCATAAACGAGGAAGTGATGCTTGTGGCCACCGGCTGTCCATGCAGTCACCAGGAAGAACTGAAGGTGTGTAGTAAAATGCGTGCAGGAGACATCAGACCCATTCTCAGCCCTCCTGGCGCCACACTAAATTTACCTCCCAACGTTTCACAGTGAACTTGTTTACAAATTTCTGGTTTACAGACTAACTGCAAGCTGAAGAAGGATCCAAAGCTGACATATCTCTGGAGTGCACTGCCCAACTCTAAGCTGGGAGTGATGAATGTAACACCCGGAATCAGTTTTACTTTAGTACACTCTAGAGTAACTGCTCAGCTGTAGAAGGACTGACACGCAAGGTGTGAAGGAAGTGCAAAGCATCTCACAGTCACAGGACCAAGACTTGCAGCAGACTCACTGTCCAGCATGCACTGCCCAGATCAGCAATTTTCACTTCTATGCTCATTAGATCAGAATCTTCTAGTTGATTGCCAGGATCACCTCCTAGATGGAAAGGAGGGAGAGAAATCAGGTCTTTCTCCAAACCAACGGGTATGCATCACTTACCACAGAAGGTACTTGTAGACCTACCTGCCTTTGAAGTTTTTCAATCTAGCAATCCAAAAACGCTTTAGACAGGTGATTCCTTTTATCGCCCATAAAATACCACTTCTGATTTTTGAGGGAATGCAAAGGAAGGGCTGCTAACCAGTCATAGTCTAAGAGAATGTTATGGATTACCCCACTGCAGCTTGCAGTGGGGTGGTGTGACCACATGCACCTCTCCTGCTGAAAGGTGCCTGCGTGGCAAGAACTGTCAAGGTAGCATTTTCACATAAAGACCCTGGAAGAGGGTAATTTTTGTTTTACTGCTTTGTATCTGTCAGCTTATGTCTGGTATCCTGCCTTTTTGTTCCCAACAAAAGACTGTCAATAATTTAGCATTTGTCTGTTACCCCAGGGTTTGAGGGACAAAACAGCAACATCATGGGAGAAATGCTTGTGGGAGAATATTATGGGAGAAAATATGAAGAGTCTCATTGCTGGGTGACTAAATCCCTTGAGAAACTCTCCAGCTTACCATATATTCACATCATTTTCTGAAAATAAATCATGTCTCAGAAGGCCTCAAAGAGAAGATACAAGTCTCCCACAAACCTCAGGAATACAGGAAATAAAAGAGTAGATGTGTCATACAGGTTTTGATCAAACCAGTCGGTATGTATCCTATTCAGTAGCTGAAAGTACCAGATGAGGGAACTATCCTGTACTGAAGGCTGTAAGAATTAGCTCAGACGTTGTGCTCAGGTTATTGACAAATGCCTATGATTTTTCACTGTTCTGCATGCACACCTTTGTGCAAGGCCACTGTTCTGTTGGCGCCCTGAGTAACTTGGAGCCACTCGATGTGAGGCTTGTAGTAACAGAGGCAGGAAAGATCTCAGCAGTGTGAGCTGTCTGTGTTGTTTTGTACGAGTGTTGCAGGAGATGTGAAGTCTTCTTAAGCTATTTGCACCTACTCTGCTGTTTCATTTCTGGCAATAACCTCTTAAGTCTCTGTTCTTGCAATAAATGTGCTCACCTGGTGCCTTTAGCCTCAAATCTGTTCTCTGGCCACAGTCAGCAGTATCAAGAAGAAACCTTTGGAGGTTTTTGTCGTGAATGTACAGCAGCACGTTCTCTGGTTTGATGTCTGCGTGGATAATCCGGCAGCGCCCATGCAGGAAGTGCAGGCCTGCTAGCACCTGTGTGAGCCGAACAGCACTTAGATCAGCAGTGTGACAGATATTGCATGGGAGCAGCGGTTGCACCCTGAAGAGCAGTAGCATTGGCTGAGGGGTCCTATAGAAGCAGGCACAAGTGGTTTCATCCTGAGAATGGCCAGTGCCGTAGCCCCACACACTTGGCACAGCCAGTAACAGAGCATGGAGATCTGGCAAAGGACACAGCATGAGAGTGCCCAGGTGCCAGCAGAGACGGGCAGGTCTGGAGAGTTGCAAATAGGACGAGGTAGGGCTACAAGGAGGCACTGCAATCACAGAGCAGAATCTCCTCCTGAAAAGCAGCTTTTGTTCACGTGGCTGGCACGTCTTCAGTCCACCAAGCCTATCTGTTAATACAGCATTATCACTGGAATGGAAGTTGGGAGTCGGTTGTAGGGTGTTTGACGTGGCACAGGAGGGAGTCCCATCATGCAAGGAAAGAGAAGGGGTGAATCATAACGCAGACAGGAGGAGGCAGGGATGATGAGTGAGTACATGCAGAGAGGAATTAAGGGTACTGCAGGAGAGCCATGTAGGGAAAGAACAGCTCACGGTGGAGCAGGGAGAGCCTGGCTGTGACAGGGGAGAGATAAACAATGCGTGCAAGAGAAACACTCTCTATCAGAAGTCAATAACAGTGAAAAGGCTACTGGGAGGTTAAGTTGCTCTTTTAAAACACTGGTCAGTCATAAAGGCTGGCAAATATTCTCTGCATTATCAAAATCTATTCTGGGATGAACACCAGCCCCAGGAAAATACCAACCTTAAATGGTAACTGTGAAACACAAGGAAAGATTTAAATAGCTAAACTGGAATGAATCAGAAGTAAATGCTGCCCCAATGCTGATCCAAAAGGGAAAAAAAAAAATTTACATTTTACACAGATAAAAAAATCAAACAAAAGGCTTGGGTGTGAAACAGAGCATATCAATTAATGGCACTACATTTTCATGTAACTTATTCAGGTGTCAGTGGAGCTTCTTTCGAGGAAGAAGCAGATATTCCAGGAAAAGGATGGAAGAGGAAATGATTTTCTTTCTGTGTCCCTAGAAGGGCACAGGAATCGAGGTAGCAAATCTTCATTTTGGCAAGTCTGCAGACTTCTGATAAACATTGGCACTAGCAGCAAAATGTAATATTAATTATTCTTAGACTCACTCAGGTTTCCTATTCCTTCGCTATTCACAGAGAATGCATGCCACATCCTTACAGGGGATGAAAGAAGTGTTGGCTCTGAGCAGGAAAACCTCAGTATGGGTGGAGGACCAGCCAACTGAACCAGCAATTTAAAAGTTCTGGGAAGGAATCAGCTGTGAGGCAGACCTTCAGCAGCCTTGGAATTACTGGGCAAACAGCTGAAGCCAGCCCAGAGCTCTGCTGAACTCACTGGGGCAAATGCTAGCAGTCTGGCATCACTACCATAGGAAACCATATACCATACCATATACCATAGCAGCAGGACAGAGAAATACCTGTGCTGTTTGTTGTTGTTTTTTTTTTTTTTCAACAAGAAACGTATCATCTTGTGAACGGCCAAACTGCTGGAAAATTCAATAATTTGCTGAGGTGTGAATGAGATACAAACATAAGTGTCAACTCTGAGTCCCCTGATGCAGATCTGCACGTCCCTGGCTCTTCACATCAGTGGTCCTGACTCCTTTCCAAATCCATTGAGACTAATAGCCATAGGCAGTAGTGCACATTGCCCCTGTATTACTGTGATTGTGTTAACCTCCCATTCTGCATTCTATCTGACATTTTTTCTCCTCCTACCCAAAATAAATAGCTACTGTTTTCCTTCAAATTGTATGTCTTTGGTACTGATTCTGTTGCCTCTTACTTTGCAGATGCAGTCATACAGAATTTCATGGCAGATGACCCCAGGATGAAGACTATGATGTGTTCCCCAGCCAGCACTCTCACAGTGCCCTCACCCAAAGCAACTCGGTTCTCTCACCTGCCGTAAAGATTTTTTCACAAAAGGCAAAGGCAATCCCTGGGCTGCATAGTTACCCATCAGAAACTGCAGAGAAGGACCCAGCGCCTCCAATACCAAGCACGTATGTGGGGAAGAGTCATGGATTCACCAACAGAGAGAATATGCTGCTACCAGCTTCTTGCCCTTCACCAGAGCAGCTAAACTTTTCATTAGCCAGCCTCCCCTCCTCCAGCTGCCTTCACGTTCTCTGCTCTAGCTATTGTCCTGCTCATCCTCCTCGTCAGAGCACAGCAGTTGGATTTATGTTATCCTGTGACTCCCCACCACAGCCTTCACTGATGGAGAGCTGCAGTTCTCTTAACAGAAGGATATGGAAGCCGTTCTCTCCAATCATTCTGAAGTCATCTAATAAACAGATGATGTTTTCTCCTGCCCGATCCTTTTTCTTCATACTGCTCACCTGAGGGGGAGATTCCAAGAAAACTGCAATTAGAGACATATATGTGCACAAGAACATCTTGCACCCATTTTATCCTGTTGTACAGAGTCTCTTCGAGGAGCTGGCACTTTATAACAAATCTCATGAAAACAATATCAAGTGAACCAGACTCTCAGAACACAAGCAAACCGTGTTACTATGGAGTTAATGTGTGCTGTCTTTCTCTGACCACGTGACTGCATCACCTTCATAGCATCTGAATAACTCAGACAACTGTGGTTGTCTTCAGTCAACTGAATCATTTGAAGCCATCAATTGAAGGCTGCCTGTTCTACCAGGGTGCAGGGCAGCTTCTGCATCTGGAGCAGTCGAGTGAAAAAGGGTGGGCTTTTGGTGCAACACAGATCTCTGATATTGAGTGGTGGGGGAAGAAGTGAACACAGATCGGTCATACAGGAACCAGGAGACATCAATAAACCTGGTACTTTGGAGGGTCAGAAAGAAACCGGAGAAGGTGGTTCTTCACACAGTGCATGGATGATTGGTAGCAGTTTTTGTCACAGAATGCCTCAGGTGCTGCAGCCCACATTGGCTTGCAGGAAAGCAGGGCAGGACTCTCAAAAATAAATCCACTGAGAATTACTGCTCATCATATCACCCTTGGCCCAAGAAATCTCGAGCTGTAAACTGTTCTTGGCCAGGGTCGTATTCAGTGGGAGCAGCACCTCATGATTAGCTTGTCTTTTTGCCCTCATGGATGTCTGCTGCTGGTTCAGGGTGCCTGGCTAGGCAACAGCCCACTGCCCCAGCACAGGTGCTGCTGGTATCCAGTTCTTGCACCACCGCTACATGTTTTCATGGCAAATTGTACCGTGAGTTTGCTCCTGCAGAGCACTGATTCAGCTAAAGCAGTGGCTACTGTAACTATAATTTTTTATATATAAATATATATTTGTATTTATTGTATATGTATTTGTTTTTTCTTTCTGACATGGCTGTAATTATGGGTGGTTTTGGTTTGCTTTTTGTGCAGCTGCCAGATCTATTTGTGCCAGCAGCAGGAGGTTTGTTCTCACAACAGAAGTGAGCACTGTGGAAATAGGGAGGTCCCAACTGCCTCCTCTGGCAGTACTGTGGGCACGGATGGATTCCTGTGCTGATGAAAATGACCCTGGGAACCAGCTCTGTTCTGTTGAATGGAAGGTGTGTCTTTCTGAGAGAATTAGTAATAAATTAAGGGTAAAGCTTGGTATACATATAGAATTGTGCTGATGTGTGGAAAAGCACCCTCTGATTACATTTACTTTTTACTTCCTCTTGCATCACTGAGTCTGGCTCATATCCTTTTGGACAGGGCCTGCAGATTTGCAGATGCGAACCAAGCCTTTCCCAAACCTGTTGGAGAAAGGCCTCAGAGTAATTTGAAAATTTAATGACTTTTATACACATACAGCTGATGTAACTTCACATTTAGGTAAACTCTAAGAATTATAACCATGAGCTTTCTAGAACTAGCAGGTCAAGCCATTTTCAAAGGCAACTAGTTGAGACTCAGATCCGCGTGCCTAATTACTGCATCCATTAGCAAAAGCAGAAGGAAGCTGAATTGAGAGGTTATATATTATGTGTGCTTTGTCCTGCATTTTTTTTTGAAGATGCTTCCTTTTGCTTCCGTGTAGATAGATCTCCAAACTAGGAAGCTCACAAATATAGTGAAAACATTCCCAACTGTGGTTAAGAACAACACTGCCACATTTTCTTGTTGGTTCTGGTGGTTTTCCACCCTGTATTTCTACAAGTTCCTCTTATTTACTAGATTTTAGTCTCAGCTGAAAAAAAATGGGCCAACAGAACAAGTGAGACACAGCCACCTGTCCTAGCATTACAGGAGGAAGGAGAAAGTGCATCTTTTAGGGGTCATGGCCAAGCAAAGGTGATTTAATGAATTATCTGACATCGTTTTCCATTCCCTAACCTTGCTCTTCAGGCAGACCTGGAAGGAGAAGGGAGAATGAAACCGATACCTCTATCTGAATTCAGTGGCCACCTCCACCGAGAAAAGCACAGAGCCTGGGAAGATACATACACATCTGAGGAGAGAGAGCTCATCCTGGGCAGCCTCAGCAAAGCCTTCCCTGCTCTTCAGGACCTTTACAGCTACATTCTTCTTCTTCCTACAAAAGGAACCACAGCTGTAAGTCAGTGCATGCCAGGTTGGCCTACGAAGGGGGCGAGTCCTGCCCAGGAGGTTGGCCGTCCTTCCCTGCCACCCCATATGGCATCAGCCCCTCACCTCATGTCCTGGCACAGCCAGACGGTAGCAAAGGCCCCACAGCCCAGCTCGCGCAGAGCCTGGTATCGTGCGTTGAACACCTCTCCTTCCCTCACTGGGTGGTGGCCTCCTGTGGGGACCATCACCAAGAAATGTTACTGATACCCTTCAAGAACCAGTGAGGACAGCTCTCCCAGAGGAATGGCCAAATGGGTCTCTGTGGCGTCTTCTGGCATGGGAAGAGCCTGGTATGATCTCAGCCCTGGTCTGAGGACTGACCTGTGTGCTGCACTTCTGGCACATCCTCCTGCACCTGCTCTTCCATGGCAGTGTCCCAGCAGGTCCTGGTGAGAGGGGACAGAAGCAGTGGAGAACCAGGCTGTGCAGTATGTGCAGGGCAATCTCCAGCATTTTACTCCTTAAAAGAGAGAGAGCTGCAGAGCAGCTGCACACACTGATGTGCACAGCTCCCATTTGTTCTTCTAGCTCTGTTCTCCCTCACCCTGTTCCTTTCCACCCGCTTCATCCAAACCTGGAACTGAGCTGTTAGGAACATAGGAACATTTTTGGCACTTCAAAAGAAGTAAGGATTATTTTAGAAGTTCATAGGACGAAAGCTGGCAGGCTGGGCAGGGCTCCTGGCTCTCAGGTGGAAGTCTCAGGTTTCCTTGTGCCTTGGGCAGGCTTCCAATGGCTTGGTGGAGACTGCAGGGACCCCTCCAGTGGCTGTGACACTGGACTGGGCAGAAGGCACTCTGTACCCCAACTTAGGGCTTGCACTGGCAGTAGAAGATTCACATCCCAGGCTGGCACTAAGCAGAGCATGCAGTTTAGAAGCTATGCTGCACATCTGTCTGCAGCACGGGGCCAAAGCAGGGATTTGTCACTGAGAGTCCCATGATCCCCTACAAAGAGGCCATGAGGGAGGGGAAAGGCTGCTCCCCAGCATGTTTCTATGACAGCAAAAGGTACAAACACAGAGGCACTGCAGACAGATGGATACAACTGCTCTTCCCCCTACTCCGCAGCACTGTTGTGGAATTGGCTCAAGTGCAGGTCACCTGAAATAGAACCCCCAATCCCCACATTGCTAATGGAAATACAGATTTACGCTGCCTCAGTTTGGGTACTCCAACCCAGCATTTCATGATTCAGAAATGTCACTTGCTGTAATGGCCAAAGCTTCATATGAACAAGTGTTACCAGAGTTTGTGACAGGTGATAATAACCCAAGCAGGCCATTAGCACGAGTAGAAATATCAACCTTTAAATCCTTCAGAGTCAGGCTGCCAAAGCTAAGAGCTTGTACGCACTGCAGAACTTTCAGAAATAGTCCTAACGTGCTGGCAGTGTTGGTGTATGTGCTGTCACACGCCTCATAGCAGCAACCACATGACTGGGAGCTGCTCTGGGACAGTGACATCTTACAGGTGCTGAAAAAGAAGCAACTTCCTCAAAAAACTTTTCCTATCCTAGCACAGCAACAGAGCCTGCAGCCTGCCTTTGGGCACCAGGTGAACTCTCAATTCTAATTTAGGCTCAGAATGGGCTTGGAATGGCTGTGTAGTCAGGGATGCCCAGAACTGCCAGAGCTTAGATTTCTTTGTTCACCCTACCCCATGGAGCAGCGTGCAAGGGGCTCAAAATCCCTCTTCCTCCTTTGCACCTCAAACCACAGCAGTGATACACACTCTTTTGGGCTTAAACCTGCAGGGTGCTACATGTCCATATGGCCACTGCCTTTGGCAAACATTTGCTGGAGTCCTAGCTATGATACAGAGGTGAAATCAGAACTGTCCTTATTTGTGCACAGGCATAGCCCATCAATAACCTTGCAAGTCCCTGTGCCACTGATAGATACCTCTTCAGTCATATCTTCTCAGGTTTTGTCACATAATTAGAACATATAATTAGTTGATCTTTAAGAGCTGGGCAAAAGCCCTGAAGATTTTGTTTATGTCACTCATCAGTCACCTACCAAAGGAAAAATGGGAGACAAGGGTTCAGCATCTTCCCTAGATGGATTTCTGTGATAATAAGAGTCTTCGGTGGGAAAGAACCATCACGGTGACCTACTGCTTAGGATCCAAAGTCAGACTCCATGAACGTCAGACACACCCTAGCGCTTGGGCTGACCGAGTTATTGAGCTCACGGTGCCCTTCTGTCCTTCCTTAGGTGTGTGAGAATTCACCTCCTGCCCACTGTACTGACATGGATAATCCAGCATAGGGTAAAGAGCATTGCTTTGTACTTTGGTATAGAATATGGAAACATGCTTTTCTAAGCTTTAAGATAAAAAACAAAAACAAACAAAAAACACAAAAAACAAACAGTGCTTGTAAGTACTATGTCAGTTCATATACTAAAAAGTTTTTTTTTTTTTTTTTTTTCATTAAAAGCTACATTGTGCAGAACCCACTGACTTGCTGGAGGCCTGGACCAGGTCAGAGAACTTCCACCCAAAGCGTACTGGTCCCTGTTTGCTACAGCAGGAAGCAATGATGCTTCACCTCGCCTGCATAGAAGGGTGCAAGGAGCCACCCCACCACTTGCCACGCACCCCAGCGCCTGGACCTTTGAAGTTGGAGTACTTAGCAGTGTGATACATGCCTTCATCTTCATCCAGCACAGACGTGGTAAGTCCTGTCTGAGTGCAGCATCCCTGCGAGTCACAACACACAGCATAAAAGCAGCCCGTGGGCACGTGGGGCTCAGCCCTTGTGGCCCTGCACACTTACCCTGCAGCTTAGGAGGCAGGGGATGCCACCCCTCTCATCATCTGGCTCGTGCTGGAGCTCCCAAAAGTGAGATACCAGCTGGTCCTGCTCTCCTTTTAGTCTGCACTGCTTGGGAGGGTTGTCCTTAGGCCAACCAAACTTTTCTGCATCGCTGGGTAGATGTGTTGAGGCGCAGGGTATCGGATCTCAGCACCGTTTCTGGGAACAACCGTGGCTGCAGGGGAGCAGGAGACCCAGGACAGCTGCGATGAGTTTCCTTTACTGCCGTTCACTGCACCTGTCTGCACAGTCCCCTGCCTCAGCTGCCCTGGCAGCAGGTCTGTCACCCTGCTGGAGCTCCACGGTCTTCACAGCAACTATTTATAGCGGAAAATTCACTCTGCTGAGATGGAAATAGGAAAGCCTTCCCCCTGTGCGGTGGTTCCCACTGCTCCTCGAAGCATGGCAGCAGGCTGCATGGCCCAGCCTCGTAGCGGTGGCACCACCTCCTGTCTCTGCACGGCACAGCGATCACCAGCCTGTGCTCGGCACAGGGGAAACGGTCCCACATCCCTACATGCCACACTGCCTGTGCTCAAGGCACCTCTGCCTCAGCACCCTGTGAGTCACACTGGCTCTCCAGACTCGGAGACAAGGCAGCACAGTTCTGCACGCATGTGCTGGCAGCACTTTCACTCAACTGCTTGCAGGTTTTAGTGCAGTAACACCTGCGCTCCCCCAACCCCCACTCCAGCAGCAGGAATGGGAAAGGACTGCAGCCTCACTGTGAGCCTAAGCACCTCGTACCCTTGCACCACTACGGAGCAAGGGACCACACGCAGTGAAACCACTCCATACATTCCCCCTACGCCCACGTGCAGCAGAGCTTGGCAGCCTCAGCCTTCCCCTGGCTGGGGGCCCTGGTGTTGCGCAGCTCAGGTTTCCTTGCGGAGCCTGTAGAGACCCAGCCCTGGAGCAAGGGGTTAATCCTGCCCTGCTGCCAAACCCAGGCCAGGGCCTCACTTCTCCCCCTGCCTGTGCCCCTCTCCTCTCACCTGCCGCCCCCAGCACTAAAAATATCGTGGGAGGGGGCTGAGACAGAGCCAGGAGCAGGGCAGCAGCAAGGGAGAGAGCTCAGCTTCACAGGAGGAGAGCTCAGTAACCCATAAAAGGCCAGGAAGAACACACACATAGGTGAAGGCGGGACTTAAGCACAGCAGAGTTTTATGTGTGTAGGCACACACACACACAATAAAGCAAACCATCTATAACTGCTAGTAAAGAAAAGGAGCCAGCTGCAAATAGTTTAAGAATTAAGAGTTGTTAGAGAAATTCTGCCTTCTGCCTCACCCTGGTGGACACCAGCAATGAGCACGAAGCACACCTCAGTCTGCATCATGCTCATCACTCCTGCAAAAACACAGCCAGAGCTGGAGCTGCCCTGGACCAGGTTTGTCCCCCACTCACATCCCAGAAGGTGAACACTTTGTGGGCCATCACATCATTGTTCAACACAAGTGTGACACACAGATTGTATATTAAAATTTATTGAATTATTGTGTAAGAATTCTCTTTATTAAAATCATTTGAACTCTAAACTGATTATTTACAGACAAAACCTCTTATATCACCAAAAGATTCCTACATCTCAGAACAGTATCTACAAACAGTTATTACACTATGTAACAAAATTCAGATTTTTTTTCAAGCTTTTTATATTAATTATTAATTCCAATTTGAGAAAGACAGTACCTCAGGTGCTCTGAGCAGAACTCAAGGTGTGGCAGGGCACAAAAGCAGATCAGATCATACTGTAACAGAGACACCAAGTTGCCTGGCTGGGACAGGGCAGGTACCTGGCCAAGACCAGGAGGAAGGGCTACGGGAACAAGCTAGGTATTCTGGAAACCAAAACAATCATTCTGACAAGAAAGGCACCAAAAAAGCAGCATCTTGCTGCAACTGGGGCATACCCTGAAAAAGAAATGGCATTCCACCAAGGCAGCAGGATCTAACAGCCCTCTTGTTTTCTTTAAAAAGAAATTACCCATCTTTTCTACTAAAGAAAAAAGCTTCCAGATACAGCCTACGTTTGCCACCAAACAGATGAAAGCGAGCACTCTCACATCTACATTGTGTGGGTGCTGGCTACTCCTAGCCATACTGACAGGAGACATTCAGACTCACTAATGACACTTATCTTAATACTGATCAGTTATCAGTGTTTCATGCAGACCACGGTGAAACTAAATTTATTTCTCTGACCGCAGTACAAAGCAGACCCCAAACCTGCCATTCAAGAACATCATCTTTCCGAGGACACGATTAACATGGTGGCATCCCCTCACAGCACTTACATTCTCCAGAGAGAGGCAGCTGCTTCCCAGAGCCTGCTGCCTGCAGGAGCATCGGAGGGGCTCCTTCCACCCCCAGCGCGCCCAGCAAGCTAATCAAGAAACCAGGCAGAGACTGGAAGAAACTTGAGTTATGAGAAATAATAAATAAGTCTTCCCTGCACTAGGGAATTTTATAATAAAAGCTGTTTTGTGCAAATTTCAATGCAACAGAACCCTGTTGTAGTAATGGATTTTACCACAGGATCGTGGTGTGGACGGAGAAAAACAGGGCCAAGCCTAAGCACCCAGCAAGGGAGCTGCAGCACACGCCCACAGCGAGGAGGATACTGTCACCTAGATCCAAAGACGAGCAGTGGGGAGAGATGGGCACCACTCACTGCCCCTGTCCTGGGCAGCGCCTCCCGGTCAGCCACGCAGGGACAAACTTCAGATGTTAAAGAAATCGCGTTTAGCTCTACTCTTACGTCTTGATTATTGCTTTGATAAAAGCCGGCTTTCACAGATACACTCGGAGAAAGTAAATAATCTCCAACACCCAGAAGCACTGCTGAGAAGTAAAGAGGATGTGGAGCCCGCTTCCCTGGCAGGCTGAGCCAGCTGTGTGGACAGAACTCATCCGACCACAGCAAGTAACAGCAGAGGAGACACAACAGAACACAGAGCTGCCAGTGCAGAGCAGGAGAGACCTGGATCCCTAGGAGAGCTCCTGAGTCTCCCTCTCTTACTCATGTGAGGTGAATCCAGAACCAAGTCCTGCACCACCTCGTTCTGGGAAAGCAGAGAGAAATCCCACAAAACCAGTAGCAGCCCATAGCACACAGCTCCTGGCAGACACTGCCAAGTGCTTTCTCCCACCCAGCTTTTTGGGGACTAATTTTACCAAGTTCTGTTGAGGCAGAGGTTTGAGAGAAGCTAAGCTCCCACAAGTTCCATGGAATGGGGCGGTCAGGCAAGAGACAGACAAAACTGGTGCCCTCTGGGAAAGGAGGTTGGCAGACACTGAGCTCTCAACAGGGCCCGCTCAGCAGCTGCTCTGCACAGCAGGACAGCAGCACTCTAAGCACACAGAGTACCTGGGAATTCTGCTGAGAGGAGAGCTCATGGGAAAGCACTGGCTTTGCAGGAAGAGATGCCACCACTAGCTGGTTATATTGCTTAGGAAAAAATCCTGCAACTGCACACTGCTCACACAGAGCCACGTGGCTGATTCACAGGACTGGAAATGCTGCTACGCACAATGTAAAGAGGCAGGGACATGATCCTGCCCTGATGTAGCTCCAGCCCCTCCAGGCCTGCACAACCACATCAGCAGTGTCAGAGGAGTCAGACTTGATCTGCCTCAGAGATGCAGGACATCAGCTTGGACTCAGCGGGGGATAAGAAAGTGAAGGACAGCCTTTAAAACTGGAATTCAATGGCTATGGGCAGGGTACTGTGAGATGTGCCGACGGCTCTCCAGGAGGGAGCAGAGGCACTGCCCACACGGCTGGAGGCTAATGGCACACCTGCTCTGGCCTTGCTTTCCTCGCATCAGTCACTGCTGTTTGCAGGACACCAGATGCTCTTCAGGAACGTGGTTGTGCTTCGTGGTTCCCTTGAATTCACAGCTCACCAAATCACCCTTCTGTGTGCCACAACAGGAGAGTTTAGGAGGTGAAACTGAGGTGTAAAGCAAGTCTAACAGGAATACGCAGCTAAACATCAAACTGAGCTGTGGGGAAAAGCAAGCTGCTGTTACGACAACGGAGACATCCACAAGTTATCCCTGCAGACAAAGCAGTGGAGAAAACTTTGCTCCAGTGCTGACAGACGTTTGTCAGTAGAAGTGCACAGAGATGCTTCTCCAAGAAAAGCTTTGTCTCAAAGCCACAAAGTTAAACATTCTCCTTTAGCATTTAAATACATTATCCTTCTGAGGGTATTTACAAGTCCAGTTCAGAGCAGCAGAACAACCAGATACCAGAGGAAAGGGGAAGTGGCACAAGGCATTGTTGTGCTTTTCCAAAGAGCAGGACAACCCCTGAACTTCTGACAGATCCAGGGCTGGGTCAGTGGAGACTGGGATGAGCCAAACAGCTGACTCCTCACACACTACATTTGTCCAGAGGGGAAGGGCGAGGGGGTGGCCCATTTACAGTGGGCTCCTGGGCAAGCCTGCGTGCTGGTGAACGTATCTCATCCAAACAGACGTTGCACCCAAGTAGTAAGACCAGAACACTGGGCAGCAAGAGACCTTTGCCATTGGTCCCTCTCCTTTTTACATCCAACATCCAGAAACAGTGAAAACATTGCTGCAAAGAAGCTTCTCAGGTGGAAGAGAGCAGGAGCGCTCACTAATCCATCCAGATGGAGATGAAGGTCAGTGCAGCTTTAAGACCAGGGGAAAGCTTCCTGTATCCCCACTAAAATGAGCAGCCACAGCAGGGGAGTCTCCCAGCAGTAGGCAAGGGCACCCACACAAGGCCAAGGACTCCACAGACACGGTGCTTGGTGCTGCCACCTGGCTCTTCAACAGCAGCATTTAGAAGCTTGGCACATTCTCGTAATATCTGTAGGAAGGAGCTGCTTGGTCCCCTGAGAGTGTCAGAGGAAAACAAATTCATTTGTTTCACTTTTTGAAAAGAAAAAAACAACTTAAAAAAAATATTCTCTGAGATGCAAGGACGCTTGTACTCGGTACTGCCTTGGCCAACCCCATTCATGTCACTTGCTGGCTCCTTGGAGAGTCTGGTTCCAATGACAGCAGGACACCCTGCATACAGCTAGGACGAGCACTGTCCCTGTCCAGCCAGGGAGAACAGTCTGTCTGCACCTGTCACAAATCTGTGACTTTATTCTCCACGGCTGCTGCAATCTGTTGTAGCCTATATCCAAGCTGCATCTTCTGTGCTGTTGGGTCTTCTTCCAAGGCAGTAATGATCTGCAACAAGACAGAGCTCACTGGCTGCCTTTCTCCAGCATGCAGCACTGCTGGCTGGAGATAATATTAAACATCATAACATTAAACAAATGCATGTGAAATGCTAACAGCCCCCTGGATTAGAGCCAAGTCCCTTGTTTGCATGATGTCCTCCCTCCCTCATTGACAAGAATAAATTAAACTTATGACATGGAAGTTATATATGTCAATGAAACAGTACGCAGCACTGGAATAATCTGGCTGCTCTTAATAATTAATTTGGGTTTTTTTTTGTTTTTTTGGGTTTTTTTTTTAGATTGGATGGTAGAAGGAGAAGGCTGTGTTGGGAACACACTCACCTGGTCATAGTACTTATTGATGTATTTGTACAATTCATGCAGAGCCACCAGGGAATTGAGGTCACCTGAGTAATTCTGAATAAGAGAGGAAGTTAGATAAAGCTGTGACATCTAACAATTTTTCTTGCAAATTCTGTGTCCTCATAACTAATAAGGAAATGTACTGGAGTCACTCCCAGCACAAAACAGTGGGAAAGAGAATTCACCAGCAGTTCCTATGGAAGGAAAAAAAATAATCAAACATACTCCTTTCCTTGGAGTCCTGACTATGGTGTTCTCTTCCCAGTGGTAAAGCAAAGCAACCACTGGGAACAACCAGTATTTTTGAGTAGAACAGCACGCAGCTGGAATATCTGATCTTTGCATTACTAACTTCCTATTAGATGCACAGATGAATGGCAAGTGTGATTTCTGAAATAAATACATTTACTTACCCGTGATAGCTCAGCCAGGGCAGAGTTCATCTCCTGGTCACTGGCAGAGATGGTCTGGCGAATGTCTGCGTAATACCTGCACAGTGGTACAGAGGCAATTACCATCATGTTCCTCCTAGCATCCTTCTTAAACTATACTCCCCACACCCACTGCTTACCTTTCCACCATCTGCTTGTAGCGAGGAATGTCCCGGGCATAGAGCAGCTTATTGATCGGAGAGTCCTTGGACATTCAAAACAAGAACTGATTACAAACAGCTCCTATGCCACGCAGTGTGCAAACCTTAGCAGGTGACACCATTCTGTTCTCTGTCATTTGTCCAGGATCTGGAACTTTGGCCCTTCGTGCAGAGGCACTTCAAATACTGGCCTCCCTTCTGGTAACACAGTCTCAGGAACTGTGAAGTATGCTGGTGAAAGGACCTCTGGGTTCTCCAGTCTGCCTTCTACCATACTGTGGACCAGCATGGTACCACATTGGTCAAGGGCTTCACACAGACTACTTCTGAAATCCTCCAGAGATCCAACTCATCTCTGGTGACCCATTCTACTCTTGGCACAGGGAGAACAGTGGTGGCAAATAAGTATTTTTCCAACGGCCAACCTGACTCTCGAGATGCATTCTGTGACATACACTGCCTGCTGTGTAGCATGTGTGCTCTGTACCCTAAGTAGATGCAAACTGCAAATATAGAGCACCCCACGATAACTTGTGCTCTAAACAAAACTCTTCCGTCCTCACAACACAGGTGTCTGTATTGGGCTGTTCTCCAGTGCTCTAGTGGCACCTGGGAGCAAGGAGCAGGCTTGGCAGGCTGTCCTTGCAGAACTACATAGAGGTGCTGCCTTCTTGAGCCAGCACTGCTCACACAGCCTGTGCCAGCCGTATGCTGCTACCTCCATACTTACCCGCCCTAGCTTATGGTCAGCAATGGTACAGGAGTCCATGAAGGTCTGTGCAATGACCAGGAGCACAGCATCTACATTATCTGATGTCTGCACATCAAAAACAAACTGGGGATTCTTGATGATGTTGATCCAAAACCGCAGTGGGAGGCTGCAGGGAAGATTGAAGCATGACAGCTTATCAGCACAGAAAGTGGCTGTGTGCTGGAAGATATTCTGCACATACTACTGTTCATACCTCAAATTAGCCCTCACAGCAAAACCAGCTTTTCACACTGTGCTTTACTGCCCTGCACTCTCATTATGCTTCTCCTCAGTAGACAGAGGTGGCTGTCTCTTTGCAAGCAGGTATCTCCAAATGAGGTTAGCAACGCCTCCATCATGGCCCACAGGAAGACCATACCTGTTTGTCTTCCAGATATGGATGGTCTCAGGGTCTGCAATCCCATAGTGTAATGCTTGCTCATCCAACAGATCAAAGAAGTATTTGACTGCCAGAGGGACAGGACGGCTGGTACTGAGGATCACCTGGAACAAGTCATCCACAAACTTCTGCAGAGTGCCCTGTGGAGAACCCAGCAGGACATGGTCATCACAGGTAGAGGACAGTGGAGAGCCCAGGCCAGGTTACCCTTTTTTGCTCAGCAATGTCCTTTCAGTGATTCCAAAACAACCTCACATCCACTGCAGGAAGCAGCAGTGGAGAAACTAGGCCCCAGAGGTACCTGGAATAGAGGCCAGGCTTACGTTTGTGAACAGCCAAAACACAGAAGGCAATCAGACACACTCAGAGCCAGTTTGAGGAGTTACTACAGGAGAGAGACTCTGCGACATTACGGGTTGGCACCGCAGTGTAGAGACTGACCAGTGGAGGGGGACTGCCGACTGCCAGCTGCTGTGTTGAGCCAGACAGGAACAAAGAGATGGGATTTGTTTGGTCAGCAGCTAGAAAAAAAGTTTGTGGGCAGAACAGAGGCACTGCTTGGCAAAGTGCCTCGGCTGTCCCTTGAGGAATTGCACTTCTGCAAGCAGGAAAGTGGATGCTGAAAGCTGATCCCTTCTCAAGAACAGAGACTAAGGAACACGTTCCTGGGTCAATTTTTTAACAGCGATACTGGAATAAAGCAAAAAGGAGCATGTGAACAGGTGCTATGCCTGATTTATGATTGCAGCTGAGTCTGTGCATGGTTGATGTGTTAGCATCATCTTGCTGCAGGAAATGATCAGGTCAGTGCTACCTTTTGGGCCACTGATGATGAAGAAATCAAGCAGACCTGGGAGCCCTGTCACCAATGCTACCAAAAACTCTACTGCCAAGTATTAAGCACCTACATTTATCTGTGGGACCCAGAGATGATAAATACTTTTCATTTTCCTAGAGGCTCTGCAAAACTTAATGCATTAGTAGGAATAAAAGTTTGGTATTGCAGTGCTAGGCTCTGATCTTCATATATGTCCCTGCAGTCCTTTCAGGAGGATATGAAAGAAGGTAAGACCCTAAGTGCAACACAATCTGTGCTTCTTCTCACCTTCATAGAGAGCAGACGTGTCAGGTAGATCTCTGGGATTGCCTTGGCTCGCTCCCGATCTCTCAAGCTTCCACGGCGATGCTTGGGAAGCTCTGGCTCCTCTGTTGGTTTTACCAGGTGCCACAACTTTATCCCACCTTCATCTGCATCTTCCAGCATAGGTGTTTCTAAACAGGCAGTTAATTAAAGACAATTTCTGTATTTTTCTCACCTAGTCTGCTCAAAATTCCAATTTCCTGGCAATCTCATAAGGGTTCAAATTGTCCGTCAGCCTTCTATAGCAGCATAAAGCTAGGGCTATGGCAACTCTCGTCCCACCAACTTGACAGGTACTATGAAATTATTTTGTAAGAATAAGACATCAAACTCACTTTCTCCTGGGATGTAATCTTGATTCTCTCTATGGATGTGCTTGGTCAGCCGTGGAACCAGAGCTACTGTTGCTCCGTCAGGCACCTGTACACAAGCAAAAGTCAACATTCAAAACAAACAGCATGTTTCCCATCAGCACAACAGTCAAGTGCTAGTAGAGCAAAATAAACTCTGAACACACTGTACTGTTAGTAGGAGCAGGGATACTGGGGCATCACCACTGTCTGTCCTGATGGAGGGAGAATCTAGTTTGTGCAGACTGAACAACTGACATACAGAGAAGATAGCAGTGCTCAGGGATCGACATCATTCACATTCAGAACAAGTATGACATACTGGTGCAAGATGTAACATATTGGTGTGAGGTAGGTCAAAAATCCTCTTTCCGGTCCTAGAAGCTGCATTGCAGCCCAATGCATTATCACCTGCTAACTGATTTGGACTGGAACATTAATGAATCTAGCAGCACTGCCCTCAAGCTCCAGACCTGTCCAGGACTCAAGTGCAGATTAGGGAGCGGACTATGCTGGTTGAGAAATTACAGCTCAGGACACAGTACTGACTTCAATTGAATATGGCACTGCAACGAAAGCTGTAGTACTTTTACAGTAATCTATGAGAAGCCAGAGTCATAAATGGGGTATAATTGCATGTAAAAGAGGAAAGGGCAGATGAAGCAATAGTAGAGTCAGTTCTGACCTTGTAGTGCTGAAGAGTGTTCAGGCGTTTCCAAGTTCCTTGAACAACAGATGTCACATCCTCATCAGACAGTATCAGATGACCTGCCAGCCCTGATCTCCACTCTACAGCCATTAAAGCATAGAAACGGAAGGAAGAAAAAACAGTTAAGCTGAGGCATCTCTGAAAGTCTACTGTACTTAAACCTGAACTAGTGGAACTTTAAGACAGAAAAGAGACAAAATCCTCTCTAATAGAAATTATTTAAATGTTACACCGCTGACTCCACTGGCAGCAAGAGCTGGCTTAGGACTACAGCATCTCTACGCTCAAATAGTCTTCCCCCTCCCATACACATTCTCTGTCCACATCCTCTTTCTCAAGCCACTGCCATGGTCCAGATCTAGCAAAGAACCCCAGGCACCATGAAATAGAAGGGGCTGGACTTCAGTTGCTTCTTTCCCACCCCTGCCTCTTACATTTATAGCCTTTCCTATGACATGCCATGCTGGGTCCAGCAAAAGTACAAGGTCGCCTATCAGGAACTCTGCATGCTCAGCAGACAGTGACAAACTTCATGCAGACATGAGTGCTGTGCACAAACAACCACTTTTCCATGTCCTCATTAAATTTTGGCACCAAGGAGTTCTGCTTACCGAGATCCAGGGTGTCTGGGTCTGGTCGATGACAGTATGGCATCCCTTTATAAATCTGATCTAGGATTTTCTCCTTCACTTGTGTTATGGTGTCACAGTCTAGCACTTTAGCAGATATCCCCTGGGAGTCCTCTGCCCCTCCTGCAGCAACTCCTGCTTGTGTTAAAGCATTTAAAGTCTGTGGAACAAAAGAAAAGGTCACAGCTACTCTGACACATCTGACACATCTACACTTTTGATGTCTGGCATTAAAGCAAGTTAACATCTATTCCTTTCACTGAAGGAGTTTCAGAAAAGAAAATGGCACATATTGTTGAACACCATGTTCCTGGCCTTGCCCTGAAAGCTGGAAGCCAGTTTAACTCTGCTGGGGAGAGGCTTCCACCACTGCCATCAGCAATTTTATCCTCTTATTTCCAGACACAGAGAGTGGCTCATACACCAGATTACTGTGATGGTAACTCCTATCAGCCAGGGCAAAAATTCCCGATTTAACAGAGCTCTTGCTCAGCTCCAGCACTATGCTGCTGGGAGAAACCTGGCTGCCAGGAAACAGTGGCAGGATACTGTACTTCTGCCTTGATGAGGAGAGACTCTGAGCCTTTCACACCAGAGGGTCCACAGGGAACAAAAGATTTGGTGCTTACCAGAGTGCGATACTCCAGGTCCTCCCTCAGAAGGCGGTTGTCATTCAGGGTGTATTTGGCTTTCCCTGTCACCCAGTCGACAGGCCCCTTGTCCACCTGGTGCTTGATTCCTCGAAACAGCATGTAAAGTGGTTCCCCTACAGAGTCCTGGCACAGAAGGGATGGAGTTTCATCCGTCAGGAATTCAACTTGTTTCCCCCAGCAGAACCCAACAGCCTGGAATCACAGACTCCCAGGTAGAGAGAGGAGCAGTGGGTCAGAGGGCACCAGGAGATACAGCAATTACCACTGCAGGCAAAGAAAGTCTCTGTCAACAGCTCTCTGTTGATACAGGGAACAGGTAGGGACTAAGGACCAGTTGGACACACAAGACCAAGGCATCGCTCTGTCTCCATGCCACTAATCAGAAGGACACTGCTTGCCACTCTCTCCCAGGAGAGGAATTGAATAGGGGGGCATCCTCCCCACGCACAGAGCAGCCTACAGCCAGTGTGTCTTACATTGTGATGATATAGGAGCCACACTGAGCTCTCTCCGTGATCTAGCAAGGCATCCTGAAACATGGAATGGCATTAATGCATCTGTCTTCCCCTATAACTTCTGAAACACAGGATGTCTCTGGTATTATTTCAGCTAATAGTTAGAGCAAAGCTGTCACTTTCTCTCATCTCTTGGCCCTTTTACTCTAGAAAGACACAAGGAACTCACCCTCACAAATGCATACAGGCAGATGGACATCCAGTTGGTTAACAGCTTCTCTACCACTGTTTCTGTCCTGAAAGAGAGCATGGAATTGGTCACACGAATATACTGCACAGCAAGGATGAAACTGGAGATGAAGATCACCTCTTCTGAGAAAAGAGAATGCTAAGCAACGATAAACGATCAAAAAAAGAGGGAGAAAAAATAAATTACTTTAGGGATCAGTCAGGTTAAATCCTTTCGATCCCAGTTCTTATTTGAGGCACTTTTTAGCCTGAAGGAGGCACCAAATGACAGAAGTAAAGTGAGACAGACTGAAGTGAGAAAGAGGGGAGAGAGGACAGCCTCCAACAGGTCTCAAACAAAAAAATTTGTTCAGATCAGAAGGATGCACTGGACAGGAGGCTAATGGGGATCTGAACACAGAAGATATTTCAGTTTAGTTTCCAAACATGGCATGATTGTGAGTCTAGGGACCTCTACACAGCAAGTGACACTAGCAGACTTGGCAGTCCCAGTACTTGATCTCAAGAAGAGAACTAACATACAGCAGCTGCAAAAGAACAGGAATCTGGGGTGGGCAATGCCAGCTTCTTCTACTATCTTTTTTCCTCCCTGCCAGCTGCTGGCTGGGGTGAAGGATACCATCATTTCTGCTTCCTCCTGTTTGGCATGTGTTGTCTGGACATATATTGGTTCTATAAATGCAGCTCATACCATAATGTTACCTTACCCACAGCAGTTTCAAAGTTTGCTATGTGGACAGAAAAGCTGTGTCCCCTCAGGTAACTCATGGTGGGACCACGTCTGGCTGGCTCACCTCCGCAACATCAGCTTTGGGTTCTTGGCCACATACTGCTCCACAAGGTCATTCAGGAGTGTTTTGAGGATGTCAGTGAAGTATTCCAACTTCCCATGCAGTGACACAGTAAGCAATGATGCCACATAGGCCCGGTCTCTTGGGGAGAAAGTGCGCTGGATTTCCAGAGTGTGGATGAACTGGTGGGAGGAGAGACAAACCAGTGTGTGAATCCACTGCAAACAAGGCAGCTACAACTATTGGCTCTTGAAAGCAGTGGTGCTGCACAGGGGGCTGCACAGGAATGAACTTCACTGAGCACTGCCTGCTTCCTGCCACCAGTTGACAGCAACACGACCCTGATCCCACAGCATGCTGCAGGCAGAGAGAGGCACGTTACCTTGGTGAGGAAGAGTTTGCTGTTGAGCAGGTTGGAGAGCTGGACCAAGCCCTGCTCCACAGTTTGCCGACGGCACTCAGGGATGTCCAGGTCCCTTTGCAGTGGTGACTCACGGTGGCCCGGAAAGAAAATGCGCTCTGCATAGGACTTGTAGTCCAGGAAGGGGATGCCTGTGCCCACAAGGTCACTTGTGAGGTCCATCATCTCAGTCATCAGGTCTGGAGGAAAGGAAACGCCTGTGATTTTAACCCCATTATCATAAAACTGACAGTACAGAGCACAGAGTGAGTCTAGGCAGGAATTGGAGCCAGCACGATGAGAGTGCTGGGAAGATGAAGGATGTTTCCTATCAGCAGAGCCACGTTAGGGTCCCATTACTAGAACCTCTATCACTAGAGTAGGCACTGGGAGAACTGCATTAGGAACCAGAAAGCGGATTTGGTGATTATTCCCTTTTATAGATAGGGGCCGGTTTGCTGTTTTATAAAGAGGAAGCCATAGTTTGGCACTGATCTGTGGTCGTAGGCATTAACTATATCAGAGTACTAGAAATTTCCTGCACCTCCCTGCCTTCCCACATTAGTTACAGATTACAGTCTGAGCTACCTGCAAGTTCTAGAGCTGTAGATGCCCCACACAAGGGCTCACAGCTGAAGTTCAAAGTTTGCAGACTCGGGATATGTACGGGGTGTAATTTAACCTGCTCTACACACAGACTGGACCAGCTGCCCTTCAGATCCCTCCAAGTGCGCTGTCCTGACCTTTAGCTCCTCATCTGAGTCTGGAGGATGAACTGGAGAATCATAGGGGTCTTTACAGATCACTGTGCTCTGAATTAAAAAGAAACATTACATAAGACATTTAGCCACGCTTCAATGCACTGGCATAGGATGAAAGCTATAGCCTGTCCTGAGTTACCCAAACAAATATGCAGCTATGAAAAAGCAGTAGGGCTCAGTGTGATTCTTCAAACTTCCCTGAATCTGCAGAAACATAGGAGCTCTGTGACTGACCTGTGAATTCCTTTTTGCATCTGTCCCGAACGCTTGTTTCTAGATTTTCCAGCTGGATTTGAACTTTCTTGTAATCCCTCAGAGCCTGTTTACTCTTCCTCCTGTAATAAGCAGCAGAATTGTTCCCAGTTTTTAGCCCAGGGATTGTCCTTTACTAGCTGTTGTGTTGCTGCCAAGGACACCAGGGCAAGTGGAGCTCCCATACAATGCCACAGCCTCTCACCTGTATATGAAGACAATAACCAGAACAATCAGTGCCACAAAGGATGCACCAACACCCAGACCAATCTGTGCCTCCAGCGGGAAGGTGAGCTGGCTCTCTGCGTCATACTGCACTCTGCCCAGGAGGAAGTTCAGATTTCCCATCTGCACCTGTAAAGAAAGCATACACCGTGATACAAGCTCAGTGCAGCACTGAAAAGCAAAGAAATGGCTTCTCCATCATGATTACAGGTGGTATAAAGCTCTCCTGTAAGGCTACGTCCCACAGCACAACTTCTGAGTTCAGCTGCTCCATTTGTTTTCAGGCAGCATTAGGCACTTACAGGTAGAGTTAAGAACAAGAACAGCTCCTTGCCACTAGGGCCTCTGCCTTTCTTCTTCTCCCTGTCCCACTGCTTCTAGCACCATGTCTTGCTTGTGCATCTACTAAAAATACGTCTTCTTGCTGATTCCCTACCGTGAACTCCGGGAGCAAATCAGTGCCCTCCCGCTTTGTGCGATGCCGTGGAGCTGGCTGCTCAGAGGGAGGCTCACAGTAGAGATGGTTCCTTGTTAATGTCTTCACCACACAGATTCCTTCCCCAATCATGGCCATAACTTCATCCTTAGAAATGGCCAGATCTAGATTTTCCCCCTGGAACAGAAATAGAACAGAACATCAGATGGGACTAAAAACCATCTCCGTTATCCACAGTTCCAGAGGCAATGAAGGAGACTAGCACTGCAAGATGAGAGGAGCCCTTTCTTTTTACTCCTAAGATGACATGAAAAGGTTGGCAGCTTTGGGTTTGGCAGGTGTAGGCTTTTTTTCATACTAGTATCTCATACATGAATAACATTACTTTAAATTGAGACTAAAAATAAGAGCATGGAACTTTCTATGAGCCCTACGAATCCATATGGGCTCAAGAGGATTTTTTTGGTGCAGTCCTTTTCTCCCCTTACTATGTGCCATTTCTCAGGGGCTGAAATAGATGTGCTGTTACAGGCTGCAAGCCTGTCAAAGGCCTTAGAACACTGGATGCTGCATGTCACCAATTTTAAAAAGTCTAAGGTTAGCAACAGCTTTGTACAGCGTGTGTTAGTTCTTGTGTTACCTCCACAGAAATGACACTTCCAGGCTTGTGACGATAGGGCTTGGCAGGATCTTCAGCATTCAGTGGCTTGAGGATGGGGTTGACTTCGTAAGAGAAGGGCATGGGATGCAGTGAGTTGAAATCAAAGCTCAGATTATCCAGAATAAATTCCAGTTTGATGTGGACACTCCGCAGTAGCAGGTTAATGGCTGGAGTTTTGCACAGGATCAGGTAGGAGGAGTTAACAAGACATGGTTCTTCAAACTAAAAGCAAAGACAAAAACGTCAGTTGGGGAAACACTAACACTTCTCCTGCAGCTCTGCAATACTTCCCAGCCTTGAGCAATCTGGGGCCAATCTGTGCTCCTTTTATCTGGAGCAGTGCCAGAGAAACGGCTTTGGTAGAGAGAAAAACACAAGATCTGAGGAATTCCCTGTGTTCCTCTGAAGACGGTCTTCTGAGCACTGGTTTTGCTGCAAGTACCGAATTCTCAACAGTGGAAATTAGCTCTGACATTTGCCCAGCAGTAAATTCTGGAGTAGTATCAGCTTTAGATCAAAGATCTCCAACACAAGGCAGACTTACTTAATAACCTGAATGTTTCTGTGAAAGAAAGTGTTGGGTTACATACATTTTAAACATGTGGTGAAAGCATTAGAGTCATTTTTTTTTCCCCTTTCCCAATAGGAATTCACAGTCACAAAAAATACTAGAGAAAAAGCTTTTGCTAGTGCATGTCCATTGGGCACATGTTCAGCTCCACATCTGTGCAATAAAAACCTGAAAGGGATTTAGTATGGAAAAAAAAGCATCCTTCATGGTTTGAGAAGCTTTCATATACATGTAAGAATATGAAAAGCATCATCCTCACCATGTATCTTGAAATGCCAGATGAAATGTCAGATGATAGTTCAGATGATTATACCTCAGCAAGGCTTCCAAGTTTATGTACAGGAAGCCCTCTATTGTTTGCACTATGAATACAAATGTTTGTACTTTGGCTACCAAATATTCTCAATTCTGCAAATTCTGCTGCAAGATCTGCTGTCTTCATGGTCAGATCAATACCTCCACAGTTACACATCTCAAGACAGGCAGCTGGAGAGCAGAAAAATATTGAACATCCCTAAGCAAAAGTAGATCCAACTCATGCCAGTGTTTGTGAAAGCACTTAACCTGGCAGACACTGCTTTCATTTGGCCAAGACTTAGTTGGTAGGACATAAGCAGATAAGAGCAATGGGTCCAGATGCTCCAGTGACAGAAAATCCACCTGTGCAACATACCAGTCCTCACACACACACAGCTCCATTGAGCCCTTTGCCACATTACCTGCTGGATGCTGCACAGAGCATCCTTGGGGCACTCAGTGTCTGGGATGATTCTGCGCCACCTCCCCAGTCCTCGGCGCCGGCGTTCAGATGGAGAAACTGTAACTCGAATCTTTGGGCTCTGTACAACATCCAAGTTGTATCCATGTACTCTGAGTACTCTCCCTCCACTGGAAGACAAACGCAGCTCATCTCACGCACCTATTATTCACTAGCTCTGTCTTGCTCGTGCTCCCACCCTTCTGCTTATGCCCACTCCTACAAGCCTGGCTCTACATCAGAGTGCAACACAACAAACAGATGCCAGCAGTGCTGTAGTACCTGCCTACCACAGCACAGAGCCCTGGGAAAGGTGCAAGCACTGTCTCTGTACCTGAGAAAGCTTTTGGGCGGCTCTGCAAAAGTGATATTGGGATCTAGAGTATATCTGAAGAGGGATCCTTCCAGCCTCCGTTCCTGGTCTCCATATTTGATAGTGACTGGGAGTTCTGTAGACACATTGCTGGGACTTGTCTGGCATGCCAACTGATCCTCTGTCATCTCAGAGAGGCTTGGAGAGATTAAAAAAAGAGAACAAGGGATTCATACAGCCACTGAAGTGACAGGTTTTATAATACAATGCCTTACTCCTTGCCGATAGCCTGTGAACCTCTTCCCCCATCTTCCTAAGTTTAACGATGAAAGGCTCTAAGTCTAATGCTGACAACCCTGCAGGGCTCTAGGGCAGACTCTGGGCAGTGTACAGCCAGCACATTGGCAGGCTCTGATCTTACATGTGGCAAGGGAGGTCTCCAAGCAGGATACTGATCTCATTAGGATGTCCAGTTAGCAGCTTTGAGCCCAGCAGTGTAAGGCAGGTCCCTCCTGCTTTGGGGCCCTGAGTTGGAACAATGGATTTCAGCTCTGGGTTCTGGAAGGAAAAAGAGAAGAAAAAAAAAAAGAGAACTTGAGTGCTTGAGTGACAAGGGCCTCACAAAATAAGGCAAGGAAAGAAAGCAACAGGGATCTCCAGCACTCTGAAAATACAAGCTATAGATTCATAATCTCAGCAGTCCTCAGTTAAGATCCTGCAACTCCTCTTACTGTGGAGCGGTAGCAGCAGAGGGAGGGGATCAACCACACCAGCAAGAAACATGAGCTAGGGACTTATCTTTCCACAAAATGCAAAAGGCAGATGGGTGCTGCAAACAGCAAAGCCATAAGCCTTACACACAAACCCTAGGATCAACAGTTCAAAGGGATTGTTCAGATCAGTAACTGGATTAAGAACACAAATTAGGAAATATAAGGTAGCAAATAAATTGTCTGTTTGTCTAGTAGATGAGGAGATTACCAGCAGGGAGCCCTAAGAATCCGTGTTAAGACCTGTGCAGTTAAACATGTTGTTAGGTCACCTGGGAAGGAGAAAGGAAATTTGATAAAATTATTCACAGCAACAAAAACTGAGTCCTACTGATATGGTGCACAAACATTCAGGGGGGCCTGGCAACAGACTGGGACAAGTAGTTCACTACTAGTAAATGAAAAGTGAGATAGATTAAACGAGAAGGAGCTGGGAGACAACAGTGGAGCAGCCCAGGTGTGAGCTCTGAAATAGCTATTGCCCATTCAGGAGTGCCTATAACAATTCTATTGCCTGCAAAGCACAGATCTCAATAAAAACACATCAAGCATTATGAATTCCTGGGAAATTAATTGAATATAATAAGGGAATCTTTATGACACAGTATAAATTGCTGTTGCACTCATATCTTCAATACAGAATGCAGCTCCCATCACCTTGCCTAAAAATGGTCATCAGAGAACCAAAGAACAACAACAAATATAATCCAATACACAAAACATATGGCCAGAAGTGTAACGGCCCAAGACTTTTTAAGGCATCTCTTTCCTCCTCCTAAGGGAAATGGAGATTTGCAACTAGTCACATACAATTAATTCATAGTTGTACAGCAAGGTTGAAAAGTGGGTATTATATCTTCCTTAAATATTTCATAGTCGCTGGGTTTAAGATATCAACAACTTATCAGAAAGGTGTTTAAAATAAAGGAAACTTCTCCATGCAATGCACAGTAATTCCAGACTCACTGCCACCAGCTGCTGAAGGTCAGAAGTAAAGACTGCTCAAGCAGTGTTCAAGTTCTTAGTTTTCAAATTAAGAAAAAGTCACAAGTCCTAATAAGGACTTCAACAAAAATCTCCAAATCAGAAAGATACCTCGGTACAATCCACCAGAGCTGTTCTTATAATCTTAGCAATAGGGAAAAAAACACCCCACACAACACAAGCAGCAGATAAATCAGAAAAAAAACCCTCCAGCATCAAGTTTCTGATGGTGTCTTACGCTCCTGTACAGCAGAAATACTGACAGAACAGAGAGAGGTATTAAAGAGGTGATAGCTGTATTACCTGATAGGTGAAAATGTGCTCAGAGACTCCACGTCCTCCTCCAGGCACTTCCACCACAATGTGCCCAAATCTCTCTGTCCAGCTCCCACCGGTGACGCACACAATGCTGCAGGACAATCCAACAGTAGTGTCACAGCATGGAAAAGATGAGCTGTACCCATTGTGCCATGTTCTAAAGCCACCTAGCAACCTCAGCTCCCTTCTCTTGCAGTCTTATCACATGCTCAGAACACACAACTGAACATGGAAAAAACTCCTTTACGAGCCGGTTTAGGTGCAGCAGAAAAAAGCAGGTGGCCATTCAAATGAGCCACTCTATCTGCCAGCGGGACAGAAAAGATGAAGCTCACTGTAGCAGCTGCACAAAGAGGCCAAGAACTCTGGACTACAGTCCAGAGCTGCTCCAAACAGTGACTTCCAGAGTGACTTCAGGCTAGCAGTGGTCAATCCACACATCAGCACTGTGCCTGATGCAGAACAAAAGTCAACAGGTCCAGTTGGCAATGCTCTTCAGCCAGCAGCCTCTAGAACCTGCCAGCTCCCTTGATATGCAGCCCCTCAATCTTTCCAGTCCCTCCATTGTAATTTGGCATGGGAGAAGCTGATAAGGTGAAAAAGAAGGTTGTACTTCAAATAGAGTATCAAGGAGTCCCATGTTAGAGCACTGATTTACTAATAAAAAAAAACTCAGTTCTGCAGCAGACTTTTGCTATCTTCCTTACACAGTAATTTTGTTGGCACCTTGCTCAGGAGTTCCATATACACAGCTATATGCCCCCAGCCAAACAGGCTTAGGAATTTGAAACTAGGCAGTGCAGGGAGCCAGTTTCAAGCCAACCACCTGTGATGCCAGGTGACAGACAGTGCTACCCCAGGAAGATTATGCTCTAATTCTAGGATGAAAACAGAAAGCAGATGGATTCAGACAAACAAAGAGCACAGGCAAGACAACACTGCTCAACACAGCAGGCCACTTCCCAGCAGGAACTTACCTGGCTCCCTGGGGGAAGGGTGCTACAGATACCATGGGATGGAAAAATGGGCTTGTGATAGCTCTGACGAGAAGTTACTCACAATTGCTCTGCTCTTGTCTCCTCATCTCCTGCTGGTTGCTTGGCTCCTTTCCCTCCCTTGTTCAAGGCTCCCACTTACCTGCCCTGAAAATATTCTTTTCCTCTTCTCCCTGTTTCCTAGTTGCCTCAGTCACATCTCTCAAGCCTGACTATATTTTCCTGTTATAACAGCCCTTCTCTGACCAGGCACACCAGTTATTCAGTTACCTTTATTACTGACATAAGCTGGATTCAGCATAACATCTCTTTCCCTTTCTTAGCTTCTTCCTAGCCACTACTTTCACAGGCTCTGTGTAACTGCTAGGCACTGCTAACCAGAAGTGTGGCACAGTACCCAGCAAGACTCCCCTGTCAGTCCCAAGCTAAGGGGATCCCTTCACTGCATTTGTTTTTGGGAGGTTGATATCTAGCCAGCAAATGAAAAATAACAGTCTAAGGATATGCTCACTCAAACAGAGGCAACAAGTTGTGCTGCACCTCCAATCACGCATTCTCGTCCTTGCCATGTGTTAATACAAAATTTCCCTAGCAGTGACACTTACAAAAGCCACGTCCTTTGCTTTATTGAAATAAAGCTGTGACTGGGAACACACACGTGAAACTGCACGGCTCTGAGCCTGTGACTCCCTGAGCATGCCAGCCCACAGGCCCCACACCAGCAGTGCGTTGGGTACATGGCGGCACTGTTTGGTCATTGCCTTGTACACAAACTTATCGCTCCAAGGTCACTGCCTGGGGAGAAACTAATCAGAAGGCAACTGTACTCAGAGGCACTCCCTAGAGAATGGGCAAGGCTCGATACTTGCTACAGAAAAGGCAACAAAATCTCAGCCTGGTGTCAGCAGCCAAGGGAAAAGCCAACGCCTGTCTCTGGGAGGAAGTTTGCAGATACTCTACCTGCTAGAGATCTCATACTCTTGAGCATCTACGGCACAGGGAATTCCTGCAACAGTGACAGTTTCTGCAATGTCTTGATGTTTCTGCCCGAGGTTTGAGCCAGTGATGGTGATTCTAGTGCCACCTTCCACTGGTCCAGACAGGGGGTACACCTGCAAAGACATCCGCGCACGTGTAAATGTCACATCATCTCAGACCTCCTCAGTCTGGCACCTGATCTACAGCTCAGAGCCCTTCATGACTGCCCCAATACCAACTGCCTGGTTCAGTCACTGCTATGGATTCACTTTGGTAACCAGGACTAGGACCAGGCTGCATCCTCAGAAGAGAGATCACAAAGAATATCATGGTCAGTGCCTTCTTTCCTATTCCTCACCATTGCCAGCATTCCCCAGAGGGTAGTATTAATCCACTGTGGAACTTCTATAGGCAAGGACTACTCTGCTTGACCTCAACAACATGCTGACCACTCTGTAGAGCATCTCTACTGAAGAATGGGCATGCACAAGCTGGTACGTGTTACTTGTACTGAAGCAGCAAGCACCATTACCCCTTTAGCATCAGTAAGACAATGAATCACATGCTGCACAAACTTCAAAGCTCTGTCCCTGAGCAGCATCCAAGATGAACTAAGACAAGATGCAGCACATGGACGTTGTGTGCCACTGGAGGGAGGACAAGCTGACAAGCAAGGGGACACATGGCTACAGACACTTGTCATGTGGCAGTTAGCAAGAAACACTTAAAATAAACAAATAAAAATAATTAATCCCAGTAACCTGTCATGCCTTTCACATCGTCACTGTGCCACTATCATTAGGGTTTGCCCTCCTTTACCCCAGGCTCAGTTGGGCCAATCTGTTTCAGAGTCTGGCTCAGAACAGTTGGAGGATCCAATCTTCAGATCCTTTCCCAGCTTTTAAATGGTTATGTTTCTTTTGGCACATCAGTTTCAGCTCACATGAGATACAAATACATCATTCCCCAGTGTTCTCTATCAGTACAACAAAAGCTCAGCACAAGTCTAGCATCCTCACATCACCAAGGAATTACAGTGGAATAGGATTAACATACTCTTCAATGTGCCAACATACCGCTGACCTACACTGTTTGCACTCTGAGCTCACAGACCTCTGGTTTCAACTGGAGAATGCCATATACAAGTGAGTAGGTGGTTACTCACAGAGTGAATGAGAGGTGCAGGACACAGGTCTTCTATCTCTTCCTTGCAGGAGCCCCTGAAGATACAGCTGGGCTTGTCACCACCACACCACACACAGTTGTACTTCGAGTCGGCTGTTTGGCAGCGGCTACAGTCACTGTGTCCCACGGAGCAGTTGTAGAAAGTCACTGGGAGAGAAACATTCAGAAGCATGTGCAAACAGCCCCTAAGACAGAGAATAACCCAGCAACTTGGTGCCCTACATAGCACCCCCTCCACCTCTCTGCTCTGTGAAAACTGATGGAAATAAGGCTGTATGTTTTCTTCAGTTGCCCCGTGATAGGATTACTACACATGCAAAAATATCTATCTATCTACATATATAAAAAAGCTGAGGATTTCTTGATTCCCCTTCCATTCCTTTTGCTTTTTTTGTCCCTTTGAGAAGTGTTGCATTCCTACCGTGAAGATCTGCAGCACTGTCCACTCGAAGGTGCTGCCGCCTCTGCACAAACACCACAGCATTGAATTCGAGTTGAGGTGCTGTGTAGCTGTACTGCAAAGACAGAAACCATCAAGGTGAAGGACTTCATGGAGGCACAAACACACTAGCTGAACAGGTTGGAAAAACAAAAAAAAGTTAACATTCATCATGCACAGCCTAAATGGAGCTTCTATGAATGTAGTCAGAGGAGCATTAGCTTAGTTGGTGGCAGCATGGGTTGTCCTGACTGGCTCACTCAGTCACCACTTAGCTCTAAAAAGAGAAACAGACATTGGTTCACCAGGAAGAACACTGCAAACAAGTGTGTGCTCATGGCAATACTTGTCTAACTTCCTAACTGCATTCCTGAACGTCTGATTTCTAATTTCAAGCCACCTGCTCAGAAAACTGTTCAAGCTGGCACTTCTGCAATTTCAGGATGTAGGATTATAATTGGTCTGTGGGGCTTGTGTGCTCAGAAGCTGATGTTGTTCCTTTTCTTTTGAGTACACAAGGCTGCAAACTAAGAACATCACCTCTGCCCATAAACCTTGCCCTACATAAAATCCACACAAAAGAACCATTGCCCCAGAAATCATGATCTGCAAACTGTGCTAAGCAGCAATTCAAGCTGCAGCAGAAGCGGCAGGTTGCAATGAGCAGCGATTCTGAGATGGCACCATTGTGTGCCACGTCAAATGCAGCAACAGATCTTGTTGTGGCTCAGACCACACAATTCCTTCTGCAGCCTGAAATGCTGGTACCACCAGGAAGCAGCACCCCAGACAAGATCTCTATGGTGTTAAACACTCTACAAATATTTTAGCAAAATGTGCTTTTTTCCTCAGAAACCTCACCTCCCAGCCAGTTAGATAAACAAGATGAATAAAATTAGTACCAGTGTGAACCATGAAATGCCACCACAAATCCCAGGCACTCACCTGGTTCAGCTGGCAGGTGATGTAACACAGGGACTGGTTTGCTTCATCCCCTTCCACATAAGCATCCATCATCATCATCTTCCCTTCCAAATTCAGGACACACTCATAGTCCCACTGCTGGTCCTGGAAACAAAGGTAGAGCACACAGATTAGTGCATCTTGGAAATACTAAATGCATTCTTCTCTCTCCTGTAAACCTTTCCTCAAATTGCTTATGCTTGCCTTGTCAAAAAAAAAGGAGGATATGTATCTGTAACTAGCTCAGCTCCCTGAGTGGTGAAGTCGAGTTTAACGTACAAACTAACAATTAGTCTGTGGGCTGCGTGTTCTGAAGTAGCTGTTTGTTGTAAAGGGCTGCCAAAGCAGTATTCCATCTTAAGAAGCAAACTTTTTTTTAAATCAGAGGCACACCCTGGGAATGAAGCTTTCCAGGGCCAGTTTTCCCCACCATGAAAGCTTCAGGTACAACAGGAATAGCCACATCAGCATTACCAGTCCAGAAAGGAAGAAAAACAGATGATCTGTGTTTTGTTTATGGAGACAGAAACAACTAGCAGAGATTCAGCAGAAAGTTACTCCAAGAGCTGCCATCTGCACTGCAGCCCAGCTGCAACTGAATGCAAATACTTTCAGATCCCCAGCAGGTTGGTGCACACCTGTGGTTTCCCTTTTCCTGCATGCTCTCCTACCCAGGAAGAAATCCAGGTACACAATTGCTTATTCACAGAAGTCAGGCACTCCTCTAGCTGTCTTTTGTTAGAACACAGGAAAAACCTCAGCAGAGCCACAACTTTCTTAGACAGTTATTTTTAGCAGTCCAGTAGATTGGTTGTCCAAACAGTGCTCTGCACTAATATGGCTTCTCAATGCTAATGTGAAATAGCAGCTAACTACCTGGTAAAGGTGGAAGTTCTTTCCAAGCAGGGTTATCTTCCTTGCCACATTGACTGGAAACAGTGAAGATCCCTGGATTCCTTGCACACAGGGACATGCACCAGGACCCCAACTAAGCTCTTCATTCTGAAAATAAACACAGTATCTTCAGGGAAAGAGATTTCCACATCTCTCATATAGGAAATCAAATAAATAATAGGCCAACAGAGAAGCAAAGCCCTGTCTGGACAAAGAAACATCTGTAGGAGTTACAAGAAAGCGATGCACAAGCCTAAAGTAGTGAATAGCAGAAAGCTGTGAATACTCCGGACATCACAGCAACTGCCACCTTCAGATCAGCAGCATTTCTACAAGACCTGGGAACTTCAGATTGCCACTTCTCATCCCACACATTACAGTGGTCACCTACTTTCTCAGGGAGCACAACTTCTACATGCTGAAACATTAGATCAGCAAATTGCATCCAAATTTCAAATAAGTACAGCCTTAAACTGCAGATTCTGAAGTTCAGCATCTTACCTCCCAAAATCCAGGGGCATCATACTGATAGTCAAGGTCAGGGTGGAGGATCCTGGGTAAGTCAGGGACATCCCTCTCTGAAGAATCACCATCACCCGATAAAAGAGTAGAAGCAGAGAAGGGAGATGTGTCGTTTTCAGCCTGCAGCAAATCCATCCAATCCTCTGTGTCCTGGAGCTCTGTGTCCTCCCCCAGCAGCGAGTCTTGGGGAGCTGATGGTGGAGGCTCTGATTCAGGTACTTCAGTTCCCAGCATGGCAGGAAAATCATTAGAGGCAGAAGGGTCCTCTGGCATCTGGCCAGGGGTTTGGGGAGATGGGATGGCAGATGTCAGGACCTCCGTTGTAGGAAAAGAACTCAGAGGCCATCTGAAACCGGTGACATGAGGGGAAGGTGTCACTGCTGGCGAAGACGTGAACAGAGGAGTGGCTGCTACAGTGGTAGGTGGCTCAGTGTGCCATGGCTCCTGGGCAGTGGATGGCCCTGTGGTTGGCAAGGCTGCATGATCCACGTTTTTGCCTGGGCTGGTGAGAATAGATGCAGCAGGAGAAGCTGTGCCTGGCAGAGTGACAGCAGGTTTGTCTGCTGGTGGTGGCAGGGGGTGTTCTGTGATGGCCTGGAGAGATGCTGCTTCAGCTGAAAGTGTTGCATATGGGTTGCTGATGATTTCTGTAGACTCAGTCATTGAGTTGGAGGCGGCAGAGAATGCGATGTCGTTGGGCTCTGTGGGGGGCACAGTGCTTGATTCTGCATGCACAGGGGGAGTGATGGGTTTTATGGCCACCGTTGGGGCTATGGTAGAGGACTTAGTGAGGGGAGCCGCTGAAGAAGGGAACACACTTGAAGTTGGGATTTGGGCCTAAAGAAAAACAACATGGCAGGGTAAGAGAAAAAAAATAACACAGAATAAAACCAAAGGACAAAACCACTCTGTATGTCCCCATAGCTATGTTCACAAGAGGATGCTTCACCACCAAAGGACTGAGAGGAGACGCACCCTTTCATTGTAGATGATGGTTCCTTCTTCACAGGCTGCTTTGTGGGTGCAGAGGTGCTGCTGGACACACCAGTTGCATCCCCAGGGACTGCTCACACACTTCTGGCACCTGGAACAGTGATAGAAAAGTAGTTCCTATGCTGATCCAGGACAGCGCAGCCACCCTCCCTAGAACTACAGACAAGAAAAAGCAGGTGCTCACGGTGCTGATTTCCATAGCAGGGCCACTGCAGCACAATCATAGAAAGAGAAGTCCACAGAAGCAATGAAGATGTCATGGAAACGTACTACAAGCTTTATGGTGACATGATCTGAAAGTGAAAATAAAAATTTCTTAGAAATGGTGCCACTCAGACTGCCACTGTTAAAAGACACAGCATGCTCTATGGAGGACACTTGTCAAACCTGGAGACAGATTCCCTTCCATGCTGCTGGCATCTCCATCACTAGATTATCCTATGGACACTAAAAACAGGTTGGACAAGTTTAGTTGGGTAGTTTACGACAGCTCTTGCCAACCCAGGGGAAGGAAGATGACTGAAGATCACTCCATCTAGATTTGCTGCAATTCCACTGTCACCTCTGTATTAAGGGAAGAGGTGACATTCCAGGCTCAAAGATGATTGTCGTCATTTGTGATCCAAAGGAAAACCCAACCCTCAGAACCAACGTGTGCTTCACATGCAGCTATCATCTCAAGATCTTTCTCTTTATGTCCAGACTGAGAGGTGAGTCAGTGAAGGAGATCACAAGACCTGTAAACTCACCTGCAATGACAACAGACTTATCTGTTTTAAACCTATGTCTCATGTTAACTACAAGCTTCAGGACAGCCAGATTGTCTTTGGGGAAAGAATTATCGTTGCTTTATAATAGATCAAATAACTGCAGGAATGGTCATAGCTAACTACATCTGATAGCACGAACCTGAGGGAGATGTTTTGCATATGGCAGTTCTAAGAATGCCAATTAACCTCATTTCAAACAAATGCCATCAACCTTAGAACTGAGCATTAGATTTCTAACTAATGGAAACATATTGCATGCTCTGCCCAACTCCAGGAGCTGCCATTTGTCCAAGATAATTTGTTAGAAAAATAAGTAACAAGAAGGTTGCCCATCCTTCCTCTAAAAGAGTTCAGTCTTATTTTTGCGTGCAAAAATCTATTCATTTGCAAAAGTCTGAAAGGCAACAAAAGTAGCTATCCTGTCCCACAGAGGATCCCTCAGGCTTGAACTGGATTCCTAACAAGGTGACAAGAGAGACAGGATGCTAGTAAAACAGGCGATGAGGTGTGAAAAACCAGCATTAAGAAAAAATACGTATCATGTGCTGCTGAAGGCAGGAGTCACTGCAATGCTGTGCTCCTATCTCTGTTAGGAAGATGGCTGCATCTGGAGTGCTGGAAGGGCCAACACCTCCCAGGATTTCAGGACTATGATGCTGTAGTTATAAATATTTTCTCCAAAAAGCCAGTTATTTCCCATGACTGCCAATGGTGCTGTTCAACAGCAGAGAAGACAAGGTTGAGCACTTGCAAATTAAGAGATCTTGCTACCTACATGTAACTCGTCAGCAGTGACAGATGAGCCGTATGCAACCTCTAAAGTAAAGCTGAAAAGAGGAAGATATTTTAGCAAGCTGGGAAAAGCTTTTTAAGTAAGAATAGGAAAATACCAGTGTATGAGGCTCTAATGACATCTCATTTAGAAAATTGTATAGTTCTGATTACCAACTTCAAATTACTCTTAGCAGAGTATAAAAATAGCACAAAGAAGGGCTACAAATACAGTGAAGGAGAGAGAAAACCTAAGTAACAAATATGAAGAGAAGGTTGGCACAGTTAACACAGCAAAACCCTTCTAAGAGCACTTGGCCATGGTTCACTGACTGGAAGAACTCCTACAGAAGCAGAAGGATGACACAGATAAGATTCCTGGATGGTTCTTGTCTGATAAGCTCAGGTTAGAAAATAGAAGCAGGTTGCTTCAGAGAAGCAAGATGAAAATAACATAGGTAAAACACTTAATTGTTGAAATAAAAGCAAGATTGGCTTACAAAGGAGTTGCTAAAAGTATCTGAAGCATAAAATAGTGAAAACTAAACTGTGGATTTACCTTTATGACCTTTACAGTTTAAATTCAGGTCTGAATGGGAATACCAATCCTGTTCACTTTGCCTGCTGTAACAGGGCACGAAGCCTCCCTCCCTGTGCCTGACTGAAAAGGACACCTGGTTGGTTTATTCCAAGCAGCATGAAAGCCAGCAGACAGATACCAAAAATCAAGGTGTCTGAACAGCAGAGCTAGCTCGGTTCTGCTGTCATGTTATGACCATGGAGACTGTTTCAGACCTACCAGACAGCTGTATATGTCCATGGCAAAATCTCTACAGCTATTTAGGTGGTTTGTGTGGACTGCTTCCCAGCCAGCACCTGCCTTGTTTACTTCAGCTGAACAAGTTCTCTGAAGAGAGCAGCTCATCAGGGCTCACACCAACAGGCTGGGCAACATCCAATACACAGGCCATAGACAGAGAACCTTCTAGGTGCTTCGGAGTGGCCAATTAGCAATTGTTTACAGTAATAGGCTGACTGTATTTTCTGAGGTTTTGCTGCATTGCAGATTGATTTTAATCTTTTCAATGGCTGTGGATCCCTTCTTCACTTTTCTTACAGGTGCTTTCTTCTCCCATCCATGTGTGGATTTTGAAAAGGTTTGCATTTTAATTTTTTTTCTTCCCAATTTTACAAAGTTTGTTTGTTAAAAAAAAAAAAAAAAAAGGAAGAAAGAAAAAGAGGCAGTGTTTAAGTCAGCCCTCTCTCCAGATTATGACAAAAGCTGCCAAACCAGCTACCACTCCAGACTGCATTTCAGATCATATTCAAATTTTCACAAAACCCTTCAAGGGGGAGCTCCTTTCCAACCACCAGAATTTGGCACTGGAATCTGGCAACAGCCCAGAATAGCACAGGATGTGCGTGACACACAAGTAGCAAGCAAATAGATATTATGACAGAATGAAATGAGCACCTGCTGACAGACCGTTGTACATCCATCGCTGTTAATCCTGGCACTCTGACCCAAAATGTACTTTCTCTTGACAATACTATCTGAGCTTATCATGCCCCATTTAAAGCATTTCACTGACCTGCTCCTGCTGGCAAGGCTGGTGTTTGGTTGGGATCTGGTGAAGGACACATGATTCCTGACTCTGTCAGAACTGCTGAGCTTTCATAATCTTGAAAGTAACATGAGTAAAATTCTTCCTCATGTAGAGAAGGTAAGTCTGAGATAGCCAGGAATATCTGCCAATTCAATAGCATACAGTAAATACTCTGTTCTCCAAAACATTCTTCTAGTTCATCTAATATTCTGGTTCTACTTTTTCAAAGCAAGAGCCCCATAAAGCAGTTATCTACACACACATCCATTTTTCTATATCTTTTTAGGCTAGCTGCTTCACCCATCATCTCCTGCCATTCGCCCACTGAACTTGGCATCCACCAAGGAATGGGCAATTTCCCCCCTTTGCTCAAGTCTTTAGCAGAAGACAGATTCTAGCCATGTCCTAACAGACTTTAAAATACTGCCATACCTCAGCTTTTCTGCCAGGTCTCTGGTGCCAGACTGAAGCCTTATATTTGGGTAGTTCCTTTTAGATATTCCTGACAGGCAGAGTCAGAAACACTCTGAACCCACAGACAGAAGCAAATAATAGATATCAAGCCAAGGAAGGTCCTCACCCAAGCAGCCATCAAATACTCCAGATTACCTAGTAACTTTCTATTAGGAGACAAGGACATTCAGATTTATAGGAAAAACAATTATATTTCCTGAGACTGCCAACTTAAGTTCCTCATGTGAGGCAGACACGCCTGAAAGCTCAGTGACTCAGTACTCCATTGAAAGCACCAGAAAGACTTGTGGGCCCTTACAATTTTGCAGGAGACCCTTTCTACATGCTTGAATTTTATCAGAGAGAATCGTAATTGCTCACATTTCTCTTTTCCTCTCGGCTGATATTGGCTGGAGTTAGTGACTGGACAGAGAGACACTGCTGTGTAGAGTTGAAGCTCCAGAGCCACTGCTCACTCAATCCAGACCTCAAGCACTCCGAGCGACGGCTGCACCTGCAGAGAAACAGCAGAAAGCCCTGTCAGAGATCTGCACAGCCCTAGCAGGGCACTCATCCAACTCCCAAGCCAACGCTGGCTGTCAGAAACCCTTGCTAGATTCTCAGAGAAGTTGCTACACAAGCCATGAAGTCCCAGCCTCTTACCACCTTCCATAGCAAAGGATGAACCATTACCAGTACACTGCCAGTTATGGCTTCAAGGGCCATAAACCAGGTCCTAGGGCATTCTACAGGGAGACAGCCAGCAAGCAGATAGACATGCTGGGAAAAAACATTTCTTGTGAAGCAATATCAGAAGGGGAGCAAGAAGTAAAAAAACACCAAGTACAACAGAAACACCAGAAGAAGTGATGAAATTTGAAGAGGGGCAGTTTGAGCTGTAGTTAGCCTAAAACCTGGCTGAAGTCCTCTGGACAGAAACATTGTGAGTGACCAAAGATCCAGAAAGCAACTGAAAGACAGTACTGTGCAATTGTGACTTACAGAGGTGTTTTAGAAGTGCAGACAGAAGAATGGTAAATCAGAATGAATTTGTAGGCCAAATATATCCCACAAAGGAGCTAAAAATAAACCCAGACACTAGACATATATGGACACACAGACGCATGGAAGAGAGTAAATGGGGACAATTCCTAAGCATTATTCCTCCAAAAACCATGCAGGATTTATCATACCGTCCCTGAAGGACACACCAGCCACAATAAGGATCCCTCAGTGCCAGACAGGATTCGCAGTCTGAGTACAGGGAACACTCCAGTATGGGAACTTTTAGCACCTGTCAGAAAAAGAAATCTTTGAAAGCAGAGCCCACACAAAGCAGGCCCCAGAACTACAGCTACTTCTGCCTAGCTAGTTAGGTCCCATTATCAGCATACCTACTGAAATTTCATGCTAATTCCTAATACTGCACAGAACTGAAGAAAAAAGGAAGAAAGTCCCAAAGCCCACCTGAATGCTTATTTTACATATTAAGGAAGGACACTAACTTCAAGCTCTGCAGAGACACTGAGGCAAACAGCACACTGCTGAACCATTATCCATGACATTTCTTGCAAGAACACTTTATTTAGTGATAAACAACAGATAATGCCATTTGCTCTTTTGCTTTTCTGGACTGTGTCATCAGAGGCTGTCTACTGACAGCTCACCAGGCTGAAGCTGGATGTGGTAGCTCCAGCTGAGGGCTCTGAATGCACCTGCCCCACTGCCCAGCTCTATCTGGCCGAGCTACTACTTGGAGTGAAAGTAGAGCAATCGGCTTTCAGCAAAGTGGAACACAATCCTGCAGCATTTGGGGTAAGCTTGACTTGCAGCACACACCTGCCTTAACTGACCATCCTGCTGATATCAGCCTTTCTCCTTTTTTTAGATCGGCTACTGCACTTTAGCTACTATGCTGTCAGTCACTTTTAACTATCATCTTCTAATCCTCAAGCTATTACTTTTGCTAAGTATATCATGAATTTTGCATTTTTTTTAATTGACAGAACAATTACTTACAGGGATATACTTCAGATTTCCCCTAATCATCTTCCACTCTCAGATTTCAGCTCCTCCTTTGAAGTATTACAAAATTTGAGCATCTCAAACTGCACGTGAGGGTTTGAGTGAAGGGAAGCAGTGGTTTTCAAGCACATTCTCATTTTCCGTTTGCCCTTTCTTTCAGACAGAGTAACACAGGGGTTGCCTTCATTTAGCTAGGAGGATCCTTTTCTTTCTAGCTCAAGAAGCTGATCTGAGTGTTCAGCAAATCCTCTCAAATAAAATACCCACAGCTCAATTTTCTACCCAGCAGCCCCAGCAATCACAGTGCTGCTTCTCCTGGTGCCACGAGACACAAAAGGAATTAGAAGAGACTGAAGAAAAAGAGGAAAGGTGCCTTGCATGGTTCCTTACACAGCTTGCTTTTATCTGTAAAACTTATCGTGCTATCACTGCTATCACAAGGCAGCCTGACCAACTTATGAAAACATACGTGCCATGCATTAAGGTCAGAAACCTCTGCCACATTTCTTAAGACTCCTCCACTCCCTTCAGCAGTTTGTCTGGAACTCAAATCCTGTCAGCTCTTCTGTGGAAGGGATTTAACTGCTCTTACCATCGACTGGGTCATGACGAAGAGGTGCTCCTGCAACTGGTCGAACAGGAGGTCTCCACTCACCATGCTGTTCAACTGGATAGCTAAAGAAGCATAGATGTGTGCATCTCCCATTGCTCCTAAATACACCTGCAAGAGAGTCACAGCAGTATACAGGCAAAGTATCAGAATAGGAGTGGGAGACGTGTGCTACCCAAGAGATTACAGGAGAATTAGTTTTACCCGCTTTGTTGCATCCAGACCATACCTTATGCAGTCTCCCCCTGCTGTCTCCTAGAAAAGCAATGGTGTGGCCATCTTCCACGTTCACTGCCACAGCTGTCAGTCGGGACTCTGTTGTCTCCAGGAGAGGGGCTGCTTCCAAGGGGACCCGGCTGGCCATGGGGCTGGGAGTGTGGTCAGAGCCACAGGGGTACGCATACAGGGTGTCCTTTGGGGGAGTGAAACGAACAGGGAAATCACTATCAAAACCAAAAAGATACCAAGAACATTATCACCTTTCACACCTCCCATCCTCTCTTCTGTCTCTCACAGAGGTGCCCCTGCAGTGAATTTAGTTTTGAATCTCTAGGCTTTTTGATGAGAGTAGCAAACAGCTTCTAATAATTAGTTAAGGTACATCGGTTGTTTGTAGCCTAACAGAATCCTGCAGATATTCCACCCGAGTTCATTCAGCGTAACAGATGTATTGCTGACAAAATGTACCTAAATACTGCTTAAGAGCCAACTCCACCAAGCGCTCCTGCTGAATACTGCCATGGCACAGCTCTGGGAAGACTTGCTGTATTTTTCAGGAAAAAAAACAACCACCAACAACCAAGATGAAAATGCCTGCTTCTGGTGCAAACTGGAATCAGCTGCCCACGTCACCAGCATTACGTTCAACAGCACAGTTCTGTTGTATCACTCATGAATTCCAGGTCTGAGGTGGAGTCCCCAGTGCCGGCACAGACATGAACACAAGGTAGAACACATCCTGCTCCAAAGAGCTACACACAAAACCTGTGCAGTGCGTGCAGCCAGAGACCCACAAAATACAAACAAGTCCTCTCTGCACACTGCTTCAATTCTTCCGAGCTCTGTCAGACTTCTGAAAATTAACTCCACAGCACTGTGCAAAAACAGTCATCCCTCTGTTCCAGCCAGATCCCTCCCAGTACCACCAAAGCGTCACTTGCTGAATTCTAAAGGAAAGAATAAAAGCTGCCAACTTATTTACTATTTGAATGTGTAGAAAGGAGATGCTTCACTTTTTCCCCTACATAATGGCACAATCTGTGTCGGACAGTTTCTCTGCTGCTTCTTGATACCTCACTTGGTGCCTAGTTTAACATCAGAGTATCCTTTGATACTATTAAACCTACCATTTTTAATCAATTAGTGGCTTGTCTTCAAACAATGCTGGTGTATAAAAGCTGATTTTCACCATGGGATCACCATGGATAATATCTACCTCCTCCTCCACAGCTCTTTACTCTCACTGAGGTATTACTGGGCAGCTCGCATCAACCCAGCTCCCCTTGCTCCAGGCAGCAGGGCTGGATTTATACAGTCCCAGTCCCTGTAAGATTTAAGAGGAAGTGAGCCATTGCCAGACATCCACACTCAAAAGCATCAAACCTTTGTTTAGAATGGGATTCTAGATATCTTTTGCAAGCTTTATATCAATTTAGACAAACACTGGAGCCAAAAATATCTCATGACTAGAGGCTGACTTTTCAAAGTTTGCTTTTAAAAAATGGGTACAAGACATAAATGGCCGTATATCCCATTCGTGCCCAGCGCTGCTGCTGCTCACACGCGATGCCAGCAGAATTCACTGCACACTGAGGGTCGGCTGCTACAGAACAACGTGACCGTGTGAGCTCTCCCAGTGCTGGCACAGCCTGCCCTCCGCCTCCCTGGGACTGTCAGCAGTGCAAGTTAATCACAGGCGAGAGCTGAAACACATTCCGTGCCATGGGATTAAGACCACGATGATTGTAAAAAGTGCTTATATAAATTTACATAGAAGCTGTGCGAATTGTTTTCAGCAAATAGCATCTTGGCAACGCAGCAGCAAATACTCTACAGGAATCACCCAGCATCATACTGTGACAGAGCAAGTTTGGAGCGGCCAGACCAAAGCTGAATTCTGGTGTTTGTTTCCTACCTTTCACATGTGAGAAGCAACAACGGGACAAACCTGTACCAAGGCATGATAAGGGTGGAAAGCTTGATGCAAAAATAAAAGCTGCATATCTTGAAAACTACACCCTGGGAAGACATGCAGCCTCACAGGAACCTGCTTCACATGTCCAATTATCAAGGCAGCAACAGCATCTACCATCTCCTGCATCTGGAGACAAACAGAACACTGGATACGCTCTCAGATCTCCAGCAAACTAGAGCTAGTTCTGAAGTCTTTATAAAAAACAAGCGTTTGTTGCAGCTGAAGGATGGCACTGAGCTGTACAACTCAATGCTAGCCTCCCCTTCTGCACTAAAAATAAGAAGGCAGAGCTGAGGAAAAGAGCATACCTTGTGCTGGCTTGGAGGCAGAAAAACGTGAAATTAATTAGCACTATTCCCATATAAAGCACAAGCTGCCACTATTGAAACTGAGTTAAAACCGCTCCTGCATAAAATGCTCATTGACAGCCGCTTCCACTTAGTGCTGAATGGAGCAGGCTGGAGCTGGCACAGCCCCCCGCGTGTTGTTAGATACAATCTTAACGACAACCGCTACCACGGACTGAATGGTGAAGGATGAAGTTTGTTTGGACGGTCACATAGCATTGGACACACTTGTTAATAAGATGCTACAGTTCAGCAAGCCCACCAGTGCCAAAGCGCGCAGCTGGGGCCTGGGATCACGTGCCAGGAATCACACAGCACAGCCTGGCTTCTGCTCCCACCCTGTGCACCCACTTCATCGCCGGACTGAATGGGACAGGGGGACTCTCCGTGCTGCCTTCTAAGATGCTCACACCAGGCTGACTGGAAATCCCCCAAACTGTATGAACTCATGATGATTCCTTCCATGCTGGGACATGCAGGACAGAGCTAAGGGACAGTGAAAGCAGGACATCACAGCCCAGCCAGTGTGTTCTTCCTGATCTTACGTTTGCCCTGCTCCCAGCCTGCACTTTACCCCTTTGTTGTCCCATAGCTATTCTACAGTCTGCTTCAGCTGCCAAAACGCAAACCATAATTTCAAAACTGGTTTTGGACCACACATCCAATTGCAGATATTCCCAAAGCTCTGTGGTACAGCTCTGTAGGAGGTTGGGAAGAGGAAGTTACCTGAAGTTACCGTTCTGCAGAAGGACAAGAAGACAGCATAGTGCTCTGTTATGGACCAGCAGTGCCCTGGGTCAAAAAACAGGTTACTCACAGCCATGGAACCTCATGCCAGGACACTGCATCCTGCCCCAGGAGAACACTGCTGCTCTATGTTTGTGTCACTGTCCCTGCTGTCACAGCACCAGCCAGCATGGCTGACAAACTGAAAGGGATTCAGGGTCACAGCCAAGTTCCAGTTTACATTTTTATCCTGCAATATCCCATCATGCCTTTGCCACAGAATTCAAGTTTTGCGTGTTCACTCCTTGTTGCTCTGGAGAAGAGCCAGGTCAGGAAAAAGTCTTCCTGGTGTACAAAATTCTGCAGGACTAATGCAGTTTTCAGGAGGACAGGATTTTGCTAACTCTTGCATTTGAGTTTTTTTGGTTGCTGGGTGCCCTTTCTTGGAAGCTGTTGTGAGGCACACCTCAACCTCACAACAAGGACCCAGCACACCCCTTTAGATCAGGACATGAAGATATCAAGAGCAACCTGAACTGCAGCTTCAGTGCTCTTGCCTGGTACCGCCACGAAACAAGCTCCAGGACCAGGTCCCACCAGATGCCTTCCCCGTTGCCACACACAGCACAAACCTGTCTATGAGAAGCAGAGCACTGCAGCAGGAACAAGACAGACTGACCTGGAATGCAAGAGCATTGCTTTGCTGCAGTAGCGAAGAAACAGTGAGCCCAGAGGCTTTTAGCCCAAGCAGATTTCATCACACAGCTGTGGGAAACAGGCTCACTCCAGGAGGACAAAGCAACACAAGAATGTGCTGCAGATTTCTCTTTACCCTGGCAAAGGTGCAAAGTCACTTACCGCTGGCAGCTGGACACAGTTGGAGCTGACATCATACTCAATGTACGCCACTTCTGTCCCGTCTTCTGACTTCCCATCTCTCATGTAACACACATCCCTCGTCCAGTTGGTCAAGCGGTCCACCTCCTCCATGGCATAGATGCAGAGAGCAGACTCCTCGCTCAGTTTGCCTGAAGAAGCCTGCCAGGCAGAGAAGGCTGCAAACAGCACCTCCCCGTCAGTGTCCAGCTGCCCCTGGGCCAGGTCCTTCCCCGGCTGGGTGACGTAGGCCGCTTGCAGGAGGCTGTAAGTATTGGTTTTGCTCTGGCAGAGCAGAGGTAACTCCACGTACGAGTAATAATGAGAGTCATCCAAGCAGATTCGCGAGATGTAGGTCTTGTACTCGCGTGACTGAGACTTGAGGTCGCGACGGTAGAAGAGGAAATAGACGCTCGAGCGGTAAGTGAAGGACTTGATGAAGTGGTGGTTGTACTCAGAGAGCCGCCCCACTGCCAGCTTGGCTGTTTCTTCGTAGGAGAAAATAGAGTGAGAGTCTGTTGCTTGAACATCGCCGCCGTGGGCCCTGAGATTTCGGGTAGTAATGGGAGGAATTCCTCCTCCAACTCCTCGGCTAGTGTACCCCCGTCCCACAAACAGCAAGGGGACCTCGTCCTTGGAGTAGGCTACGAGTCCCACCGTGGTGATATTGGGGTCATTGGCAGCAACGTACTGAGTGTCACCAGGGCTCTCTGGCCGGAAGAGAACGTGGTCAATGGAGGCGAGGCTCCTCTTCTCACAGATGCCCTGGTGCACGCTGCCACACACAATGAGCTCCTTCTGCACCGAGTTCACCAGAAGCAGCTTGTTGTGATTGTCAGTGTGGTGTGCCTGAGGGCACTCCAGCTTTGAGACTGGGGGCAGACAATCTTTGCTGTCCAAAACTGGTCCGGTTTGAACCATGTTCTCCATCAGCAGGTCAGATGTCAGCTGAAAGAGAAAGTTGGTAGCCCCCAGGTAAATGGTCCCCGATTCTAAGTCCATGGACAGATGGAGGAATTTTGTAGCGTTGCGTGAGAATGTGACATACTGCAGTCCCCTTGGAATTGCCACTCCCAAGAAACAGAGAACAGGAAGGAGGAACGTTCCCAGAGGCATTGTAAACACTCTGCAAGAGAGGAAAAGGTGTTATCGCTACCCTGAAGCCAGAAATGAAGATTAATACACATCAAAATCCTCCAACAACACTCTTAGGAAAGGTGGGCAAGGAGGACAGCCAGAAGGGACAGAACCAGATACACAGCCAACATGGGGTGTTTGTGGAGAAGAACTTGCAAACAAACAAAACCCAGAAAGACATTGTATGAGAGAATCTATTTGATCACCTTGACATCAAGATGACAGGCACAGCATCTTCAGGAGAAGATGGAATACTATGAATAATGCTCTTAAAGACTCTCCCAGAGCCTGCTGGGGTGTCCTGGGGCGAGTTCCCTTCAAAAGCCCAGGACTGGTGCTGAACTTACTGAGTGAGCAGGACAAAGCTGTCATCACTTCAGGGACGTAACCCAGAGAGGAAGGTCCTACCTATGCTGCAACAAAATACATTTCAAATACTGAACTTGAATCACTGTTCTTGTAATACCAGAAAGCAGGAGACACGTTTAACCAGACTCCTGAACAACTCTTTCCAATGATGCTATGTTGGAAACTCTCCAGGACAGGACCACATTCCAACAACATCCAGTACATCGCATACGTTACTAATGAGCAACACCACAGTAAAACAAACCACCATCCAAGACAAACACAACCTGCAGGACCATTGTTTAAATAAGCTGTAGCTAGGCTCCAACTCAGAGGAAACTTATCAACCATTTTGTTCTGTATTTGATATAAAGTGAAGTTTGTATTTCAAGAAAATTAACACAATCCTTCCACTTTTTTTCCCATCACGTAGCTATGAACATCCTCCTTTGGGTCTACCACTGTGTCATCAATGTTTCATAAGGGACTTTCCCATGCCATTGCTGAGCATGGCCCACACAAGCAAGCCCGCTCTGTCCCAATGCCAGGACGAGGCCTCAGAGCAGCACCTGCAGTAGTTCCCAGTCACCTGTACAATGTGGGCACTGCACAGACCTGGGGAAGTGTTTCTCTTCAGAGTACCCTTGATTCAATCCCTCTAAACACCCACCAGAACCCACCCAAGCCACATCACAGGTGGGAACAACTGTTCTCCACAGCAAGGTGAGAATGCAATAATAGTACCTGCAACATAAAGATTACTAGTTGGGCACAAAGAAAGGACAACAGCTGCAAGTACTCAGAACCTATAAGAAGAACTTATCTGAACTGAGAAGGAGGGGGTGATTTATCTCTGAATCTACTCCCTGCCCCTCCTCCCTCTCCAAGACCAGACATCAAAACTACACAAAGCTGGGCTGTGGGGTGCAGAGCCAAGGGGTGCACAGCCTCCTCCAGAACTGCCCCGTAGTCTGCCGTGCTCATTTTGGCAACTCAGCTCCTCAGGAGTGATGTTAATTATATAGTTAAAGCTAAGAAAACTCATCCCTTCCCTCCTACAGCCTCAGCTCTCAGGGATCTTCGGGGTAAGCTCCAAGTACTACTAACTCAGTAGTGCTTAAAAGCGCAGAGGTGTAAAAGATCTGCAGCACTTCAATCACATACAGCAGGACTCGGTGACTTATCCAGTTTAGGTCACAAACTGCTCACCATACAAACTGCCTTTCACCAGCTCTGTACAACTTCCAGCACATGGCATGCAGAAAACACAACAATGGTGAAAACAGTAGTTGTAAGACTCTGGTTCCTTCTTGTTTCACTGCTTTTGCAGAAAAAAAAAAACAAAAAAACACCACGAAAATCTGCTTTCCAGCTCCTTTGTCAGTTAAACAGGCATCTTTGCCCTACCAAAAGACCAGCTGAGAGGATTAGTTTATTTGGGAAATCCAGCGGATGGAAGGTATTATAAATACAATACGTTATTAAATATAGGCTTTGTGAAGCTCTGGATAGGCTCCACTTCACACGGTTATTGTAGGTAAGCAAGCAGTGCTGTCAGGAAATACCCACACGTGGGAATTCTGGCACCAGGCTGGCAGCTTCCCCGAGCACACAGCCACCAACTCATACCATACCAACAGGACATTTAGGCTATGTGCACACTGGAGCTTCAGTTCACACCAATAATGAATGCTTACTGCTTTCTGCTTCAGTGCAGCTGATGCACTCTGCTTCACTCAGACTCACAGCCAGCCATGCAGTCTCTTGCCAGGGTGCTGAGAGAGTCCTGGGGCCTGACAGAGGTCTTCATTACAGCAGAGATTGTATCTGTGATGTGATGAGGGATCCCTACGAGCTCAGCCAGCATATAGACAGTCTGAAGGACAGAGCTCTAACTTAACTGGATCACCTCCAGTTCACATTAGCATTTCACCCAAGATGCAACATGAATTGTTTTTATGCCCTTTCACTGTTTTTATTGGAAAATACTTTATTCAAGGAACTCCTGAACCACATGACTGCTTGGTACCCCCTGCACAGCCATCACGCAGCTGTCACGATGGCTTGCTGCACATCTCTGCCTCGGTTTCAAAGCTTTATATGCCTGGAAACAAAACGATACACTGACGGCCATCCACCAGCAGGAGCTTGACCACATTGCGACAGAGCCACACCAACATGGAGAAGAGAGTCTTGTGATTCTCAGCTGCCTCCAGATCAAAGACATCACACTACACCACTTACAAGAATCTGTAATCTTCTTTCTAGCTAAAGCAACCTTCCTATGCCAGCCAGCAATTATACAGCACATCCAGTATGTGTCTTTGGAATTCATGAATTCTGAAATGCTGGCTTCCTGGCTACAGGTCATGCCTACGAGCTACAAGACTTCTGCTCACCACTTATCATTGCTGACAACTGCTGGGGCAGAACTAACATCCATGCCACCAGCAGCTGAACGTGAAGCCCAGTGCATGACACCACTCCAGCACACAGCCTCTTCCCAAGCTCTCTGATCTGTAGCTGAACCCATAGCAAGCATTTCACAGGAAGCATTTTACACACTGCAGCACCTGTCCTGGAGGAGAGATGGAAAGCCAACTCACCCTACGTTCCAGCATACCACAACCAAAAGCAGATCCTGCTGCGGTCAGAGCGCTGTCCTGAAGCCATTATTTCACTGCCAATATCCCTCTAGAAGTAGCTTTAGTAAGAGCTATTCCTACCACAGGTGCTCCAGGTAAAAAGCCAGCACCCAGCCCTGATGGCTCGGGAAGAACAGAGGGCGGTGAGAAGATACAAACACCAAGAAGGGTGATAGAGAATGCTCTGTGAGCCAGCCCTCCTCACAGCGATGGGTGAACACCGAATACAGCGCTCTTTGTTCTTTGCTGCACAGCCATTAACGGATGAACTTGCATTTACTGCTCAGTGAACAAACATATACATTAGAAACAAACCCGAGTGTGTGGCTACCAGTGGTTAGAAGCATTCCCATCCTACCTGAAAATGGAGAGGAAAAAGGACAGCAAGGCCTTTTGATTCAATTTCCCCAATTATTTCTCAAGCACAAGCATCGCTGCCTCTGTTTCTTGCTCTTTGGTGCAGCCCATCACGATACTGGGAGGACAGGAAGAGGGAGGATAACCTACATTTAAATCTGATAGTTTCATGACAGGCTACACCACCGAGCTCTTTATGGATTTACTGAAGCGTTCAGCTTCCTGTGCTTGCTGTTAGCACACAACACAGCTGTTACAGACAGATTGCACTAAAAGTGTGTAGCCTTTAATTAATTCTGAAGGCAACTGCCACGGCTTAGGGATTCTTTTTAAATATTCAATTTTTTTTGATGAATTCCCCTTAAATAGGAAAATGCACCAGACAATGCTCCGATCGTTGGCTTTAACGCACTGTAAAATATTAATATCCAAATTATACTTCTGGGTTTCATTTATTTAATCTGGATCACAACAGAAGGACTGCAGGATTAGTCAGTTCTGCCACAGAATACTTATATGGCATCCACAAAACAACCACCAGTAACGTGGGAGCAACAGCACTACTTTATTACCTGGAAATCAGAGTACGACAGCATCTTCTGTGGCACTATTTCTACCTCTGACCTCACGTACCCCTCTCAAAGACTTGACTCATTCATTAAAGAAACAAACGACAGCTCTCTTGGGCACGTTTCAGCATATCAATATGTAAAGATTATTTCTATCCTTACAAATTCTCTCTCTGATATCCTAACTCCTCCCAGAAAGGGGAGGTCAGAAGCGCTGCAGCCTCTGGGTTGTCTTTCATACTGGTTACCAATCCCAGCAGAACTGTCCTTGGAAAAATTGGGCCCCCGATATTTGCATCTGCAACTCCCACTGCACTGTTCACAGATCCAGCCCTGGGGAGGCCCTACAAGACACAAAAATTAGAAGCATAATTCTTCGAGCTGCACAACGACCCCTGGGCTCTGGCACGTCTGAGTCAGGCAGTGTCAGCAACAACACCAGCGCTGTGTTTTCTGCACAAAAGCCCTGACTTGCAGTCCCCCTTCTAAGTTTCGTATGCTCAACAGAGACCTGCTGTTTTCAGCCATGGAAGATGACATTCCCACTAAATAAATACATCTCTTTTGGAGTTATTTACTATAACCAGGCCAGTTCCCTGCTGCTCTGTTTAAGAACACTTGCAGAGATGAACACAAACCTCTGTTTTCCAAATAAAATCAAGAGTGAGGAGGATCCCCTGTCCAGCACATCCCATCAGAGCAGGGCTGATGCAGACAAGGCAGCTCTGTTAGGTCAGCTGTGAGTAACACCAAAGCTGAGGTTAAAATAACTAGAAAACTCCAAAGACAAAACAGAAAATCTGAAGTGGCAGGAGAAGGCAGCACAACCCACACTTTCAGGCTACAGAATTAACAGCATTAGTAGATAAACACTTGAGCAAATGATGTTTTCTAAACCCTTGATAATTACTGCTGGCTGTTTGAACATGGGTACTTTTCAGGCTGAAAGATGTTATCCAAAAACAATGTAACACACACACACTGTATCACAGAATTAAGTCTGAAGAGACCCTTAGAGGCCATCTGGTCCAACCCCCCTGCAATGAACAGGGACACCCACAGCTCCATCAGGAACTCAGAGCCCATCCAGCCTGACCTTGGCTGTCTGCAGGCACGGGGCACCACCACCTCCCTGGGCAGCCTGTGCCAGTGCCACTCCAGCATCTTCTCTACTTTTTGATACCATTAACATTTTAACGATACTTTTATGCACCCTGGAAAAACTGAATAAGTGGTTCTACTCCCTGTAGGCTGTACCAAGTATTGATTTTAGCTATACCAGAATTAATTGATGGGAGCAGACAGGTACTTCCTCTAACACCTCAAGCACACCCCATTTTTCCTCTTGAACATACTAAGATATGCTACAGTCAACAGTTTAAACTTCCAGTACCAATGGCTAATGAAGAGTTAATGTTTAACACCACTAAATCGTGAGCTTTTTATGAATTAAACTACATAAACATTTACAAGGAACAGAAAGCATCACAAGCTGCTTGCAGCTCAGTTTTCTCCATAGCCACTGCATAATTTTAAGCTTTTCACTGAGCCCCCTTCCCAAACGCTGACAAAGAGAACTCAAGTATCACATTCTATATACATTTTAAAAAGCGGAAAATCAAGTCAGCTATTAGCTTCCTGTTATTTCAGCACAACAAAAGGCTAATTTTCTGCCCACATTATGCATTTGAAGATTTGAATCCTTTAGGATCAGCTCCAGCTTGCTGTGCGATCGAGCCAAAGAACACCAGCAAGCAATTCCTCCCTTCAGCCTCCGAGCTCCTGACTAAACCAACGTATCGCTATGAAAGCAGGATTTTTTCCTAGGGCTCCTAAGTTAAAGAAACTACCACCTCAACCCTACAAGCACTTCCCCAAGGGTATTTAACCCCAGAAAGTTGCCTTGTCATTTCATTTAACTTTGCTCATCGCAGTACTTTCCATCAAAGAAGCTTCCAGTCACTTTCCGCACGAACAGCTCCAAAACTAATCCTTCTTAATCCTCCTTGGGCAAGAAGATAAGGACAGCTATTCTAAGTCAGACAGAAGTCCACCTACACAGAAACCCTGTCTCCAGCAACAGACAATAAGAAATGCCTAAGGAGAAGTGTGAAGGCAGACAAGCACCAGGCAATCATTCCAGCTTCAGGCCTTCAGGATGGATACAGTAGGTGATCTGAACTTCTTCAGACAGAGAGAATTTCTCTTGTAGCACTTCGAGCCTTTCTGAAGAACAAGTAAAATAAAACAACGTACCTGACTCAGATGAGCATCTGAGCACCCTCTGTCCACAGCCTGACCCAGACATGCTATCACAGAGCAAACGTTGTCTTTAACCCCCAGCTCATTTACCTACCCAAGAACCTCTTGCACTCCCACCCAGCTGTCACATCCCATTGGTGTCCACCCAAATACCAGCTGAGACTCAAACACTCTTCCAGGCAATTAAATAGGGGGAAAAAAAAAAGTCAGTTCTCCAGTCCTCTACGTCCCAATGTGTAGAGGAGTTCCAGGAAATCCAGATAAGCTTAATTTAGCTGTGACAGAATCCTTCTGGGAGAGCAGAGCTCATTTAAAGTTACCCATCTGATTCAGCCCGCTGAGCAAACCCACCATTTCTATACAAATCCAGGCAAATCTAAATCCATCATCCCGCAGAAGTAAGCTCATTTACAGAAGTTCAGGCAGAGAATCATTGAAATAAGGGGTAATGTTGGAGCAGAGAGAAAGCCTTGTAGTACCCAGGAATTTCCAAGAGCACATTTCCAATTTCCAGTTAATTGAGATCCAAGAGACAGCTTTTAATCTGTTTAATATGAACTAAACTGACTTTGAAAGAACTGTCAGCTAAGGCTCTTGGAAAAAGAGAAGATAAGCTTTTGTGGAATTACAGTCCCTATCATGATTTAATAAGTAGTTAAAAGACAGGAAATCATAAGTGGAAGAGTTTCCCAAGGGAGGAAGGTTATCAGTGAGATCTGCCAAGAATTCATTCTGCAACCTGTGCTGTTCAGTATATTCATAAGATGATCTACAAAGTAGAATAGGCCCGGAACTGGCAGAGCTTACTGAGAATAAAATTCTTCAGCACAATCAAATACAGAGGAGAAAAAAGTTACAGAACTCATGCACTCCTAAGTAACTACACAGTTTCTTGCATGTCAATTAATACCAAGAGTAACACAAAATATCCTAATTACATAAGCATATGAGGACCCACGTTAGCTGTTATCACTCATGATAACTTTGGAAACTTGGTATGTCAGATCAGCATTTAGCATTAAGCAAAAAAAGGCAAATGCAGCCTTCAGTGTGAATAGGAAAGGAAACACATCACCATCTTGTTGTCGAATGCTGCAGGCAGTTCTGCTTCCCACATCTGAAAAAGGAGACAGAATGACAAAAAGGACAACAAAGATGATCAAAAGCATGGGACAGCTTCCATATAAGGAGAGACTGAGCAGAGCAGGACCTCAGATGGACAAAGAAGCAATCAGGACAAGACAGGAAAAATACAAGAGATCTGAGAAACAACAAATAGAATTAGGAAGTGAAATGTGGAATAATTAATGACCACTTCTATCAGTGCAGAAAAACAAGAGCACTGACAAGGCTAAATGTCTTTTCTAAACTTTTCTAAGTCAGTTCAAGGGAAATTTTCACTGGATGTAAAAATATTTTATATAACGTTTTAAGTGCACGATTAAATTGTAGAGCTCACTGCTGTGGGATGTCATGGAGACTAGAAACAAAAACAAGTTAAAAGGGGCTATAAAAATTAATGTAGTTGGGATCTGATAATCAGATTCAGCTCCAAGCCAAGGAGGGCCCTAAACTGGTGATGGCCATAAGCTGAGAGCATCAAATGGAGAGGAGGAGAAGAGAAAATAAATAAATCACATCGCACATGCCCCATCTCTTACAGTACTCATTAAGCATCTGCTTCTGGCTATTGTCAAAGACAGGATACTGAGCTAGACAGCGCTCTGCAATTTGCCCCGGGAGGACAGTTATATTTAAACTTCTTATTTTAATGGTACATTTATAGATTTTATTTACTTTTAAATATTAGGAATGTAACTTTAGCCCTTCTTAATCGCATATTTAGGAAGCTGGAAGCCTAACCTCATCGACTATTTCTCAAGGCATTATCTGCCTTATTAGCATTGAGATACCATCTAGCTGAATCCTGACAGCGCCGCACAAAGCGAACGCACGACGCAGCAGCAAAGCAGAGCATCCCCCTCTGCAGCCTGGGAGCCCCAAGCAGAGGTCCAAGCTGCACAGCAGTGGCACAGCTGTGGGTTTAAAGCACAAGCAGCCCCATCCCAGACCAGCTCTCCCCTGTTTGCTACACGCCTGATGGAAACTTCTTGCTCAGCAGCCCAGTGAACAACACAGAGCACACAAACGCTGCGCGTATAGTGCTGGGTAGTGCTTAACAGAACTGCTATTGGGAAAAGTAGGTCAGGACCATCCGTTCTGCCCAGAGAGAAAGGAAACTGAAGCACGCCAGACTGTTTGGCTAGGTATTACAGAAATCCTTCGTCGGGGATTTCATCACTACTTCAAACAGGGGTGATTCATGTGTTACCGGCCCCCACCTCCAGGAAGGCACGCCTTCCCACCGCACCGCCCGCCCTGTCATTAGGGGCACCTCTCCCAGCCCCAGCCAAAATCCCTCCTGCTCTCAGCTTCAGCCCCGCAGGGCTGCTAGGGAACCTGGAGTCCTGCATTAGCTGCATCAGTTATTCCATAAGACCTCCACACAGCACGTGCCTCCCACGGGCCAACACCAGGACCCCCCCCCACACCCCATGGCGAGAGCCACACTCTCCTGCATGCAGCCAGGAGCCTTATCTTGGGATAACCTTGCAAGGGAGGAAAGGAACTTCAAACGCCCTTCAAACTTCCTTCCTTCCTGTGGGGGATTTGTGGTGCCTTCAGTAGAGCCGATAGGTAACCATCTCCAGAAGGACAACCCACAGCGATCAAGTGCAGCAGCTCTCCGGCACGTCGCTGGTGCTTCCTGCATAAGCAGTGGCAGCTCCCAGTCTACCCCAGCCCCAGAACTCTGGAGAAATTGGGAACAGGCAGCTAAGAGAGTTTTTCCTGTCCTCTGCCTCGTTAGGCTGGCAGGTAGCTCCAAGTACCCAACACAGGTAGGCTCCACTGTTCTTTGTAAAATTTCACACAGCACCTTGCCTTGATTTCATCCCAGTGAAATGATGCTGGCTCCACACTTACACCGCAAGAGAAAACCACGGTCTCTATGCCAGCAGCAGCCCTGCAAGACCACAGGGTGGAAGAGAGACCAGAGGGCCCTGCTGCACAAGGAACTCCTGCTAGCAGCATTACAGCCCACAAGCAAGCACACAAGGACTGCATCCCGAAACCCACCATCCCCTTGTCAAGAGGCAAATCAGAGTCCTTACACAACGCAGCCTGCTTCAAATTAACCTTTTCACTCTGAAAACACAGAGCAGCATAGCTCAGCACCCGAGAAGTCTTCAAATTGTTTGGTACCACAATGGCTCTATGAAGAGTTAATGCACCCAAGGCGGGAAGGAATGAATTCTTCTCCATGGAGTCTTCCTTCATTTCAAATAAGATTCATCCTTCTGCCCTCTCCAGTAACTCTCCAGAGAGCACACAGCCTGACAGCAGTTGGACTGTCTTCCCCCCATCACTCCAACAGCGTCAGCAGTTCTGGCTACAGCCATGAATGCAGTCAGTAATATGCAAATAAATGTAATGCAAGGCAACCGCATGAGTCGCATTTATCTCCTCCCACCCAGAACAGACAGCGAAATCAACAGAATTCCACATCACCACCACAATCTGCTTGTGGTTTGCCTTCAAACCAAGCTGGTTACATTCTATCTCATATTACTCAACTCATTTTATCAGAAATGAAGCTTTGATCAATTAATCTTCCATAAATTAGTACCTAAGCCTGGGAGACTATCAGCAGTCAGCTGTGAACTATTCGGCTCAATATTCTGGTAATTAGGTTACACAGGTCTGCTAGATAACAATCTGAGCTGGGTGTTTTCTCCCATCTCCACAACTCAATACCAAAGATTCTGTAAGGCTAAAATCAGAAAGCAGAGCACCAAGTAGTTCAAAAAGCCTGAGGAACTTCCCAAGTTGCTCATAATGCATAGAAAACACAGGAGTTCCCAGGCGTCCACTGCAGAAGAGTGAACAAGATGCAGACTTGAAAGCCAGGATCAACTTCACACCAGTCTCAACAGCCCCAAGCAATTATCTTCCTACACAGACTGAGATCTTTGCTATCTAGCATTCCCTAATTTAGCCCAAGACAGAGCACTGGTACATGAACTGAAGAGTTCTCAAGGTGTCTGTGGTCAAGGAACCAGAAGGCTAAAGGCTAGCAGCAGTGATGCAATGTGCTCTTCTGCCCTACCATCACAGCCCTACATCCCAGCCATTGTCCAGACATGGAAGTTCTCGTTTCAGCAATAAAATTCAGAGCACCGGACTGCAGATAGAGGTAGGGCTACTGCAGCCCATGGGCCATCAGTCAGTGCTTTTCCTTCATATTTCTACGGGTCTAGAAGTTAGAGAAGTGAAAGTGTGCAATAAGAAAATTGAGTGGCAAAAGAAGCAGGTGGCCAGGATGCTGCAGGATTTGGTACGTGGAGAAATAAGCCATCTGGAGCAAGAGTTCTGCAGTCACTTTGTTAACATGTAATCACACAGATGGGTCCTCACACCTTATCCAGAACAAGGAATTTTAATTACAAGACAAAATTCACCTTCCACGGCTTTGTAACGTGGGCTTATCTGCATTCAAATCGAGGACATCCTAACTTTCTCTAGTAAGATATTAGAGCTCCAAGTCTTGTTCAGGCTGAAAAAGGTTTTCTGGTGCTGTTCTAGGAGCTCTGTGGTTCAGAACTGGTTGCCTCTTCAAGGCAGCCATGAATTTTAAAGACTTTCTGGTTGAGACTGTTCTCCATCTAGTTTGCAATCCACCTACCTGAGCAGTCTGACACTCACTAGCTGGACAGGACTAACTGGCTCTTCCCTCTGCCTTTCAGGGAAACCCAGATCTTCACCCTAGGGACACAGAGATGCACTAACAAGTCTGTTGCATAAACTGCAACACCAGTCTGGAAATGCAAACTCCTACAAGCAGGCACTGCAGCCAGTATAACTGGCTGACTGTCGGCATTTCAAGAGAGTGCCATCTTGCCAGGGTGACCCCTGGGCTAAAGCACCCAGAAAACAGGAAAACCAGATTTGCAGTAGTTTGTTAGGAACAGCAGTGAGTTTAGGTGCAATATGTCATGGTCATAATGTAATAATCTACCAAATGGGAACAAAACTTAATGTAGTCCAGCAAAGGACACATCAAGAAAGTGAAAAATATTTGCAAATAAATGCAAACAATTTTTTTGTTGTTGTTAAAGAACAAAAAGAAACACTTAAAGAATTAAAAAGATCTAAGATGAAGTTGCTCTCTTTAACACGTGCATCATTATGAACTGGAATTTGCATTATTGAATAGTTCGGTTGGAAGGGGCCTACAAAGGACATCAAGTCCAACTGCCTGACCACTTCAGGGCTAACCACACGTTAAAGCGTATTACTAACACACATTGGAAATCTGAGCACACGACTTCTCTGCCAGCCCATGGAGTGACCTCTGCTACAGAATGTGGGACACAGGCACGTTGGTTTCTGCATCTTTGCAAACAGGCTCCGATCTCATCAAATATAAGAGCTGAGCTTTGAGTCTTAAGACCCTCCAAAGACCTAAGCTGTATATTCTGCTGCCAGTCAGCCTTCCGTAGCTGTTCCCCAAGGATCACAAGAGCAAAGTTACTCAGCAAAGAAGAGAAAAATGGGTCAATATCCAACAGCAGAGAGCCTACGAACAAAAGGACGGTCAGGTTGACGTAGCTCTCATCCTACTGAAAGGAAAAGGGAATGTTCAAAGAAACATCTCACCCTGCACTGCATTCTCTGCAGATTTGGGTAAGCATTTAAAACCAAGTGTAAGGCCAGGCTTGCAAAGGTGAAGCACCTAGAACTGAGCCCTGTTATTTTTAAATGTTTAGACAAGTCCTAAAATAAGATCAGTTTTTCGAGAACTTCTAAAAAGAAGTTCTGAACCTAAAATCACCATGGCCTATGTGAGTTTGAAACATTTGGAAAAGAGATTGAATTGATTAAAGATCTGCATATCAGTCATTTTAGTTCAAATTAAGTTACAGCGTACTACCAAGCAAGAAGCACTATTTAAAGAGGGGAAAATCCACACCAAGAAGATTCAGGCTAGCAAATAGTAGCAGTATTAGCAGCAGTAAGACGGTCTCTGTAACTTAGGAAAACATGCAGTATCTTAGAGCAGCAAGGAACAGCACACACCAAAAGGGAAGGGAAAATGTCAACTTCCCTGCTTAGAATGGGCACCTTCACATCGCCCTCCCCAGCTGCAGGTTTCCCAGTACATACTCTCCAAACCCAAGTCAACAGTCCGCAGGCTTTAATATCTCACAGGCAATGCCTTCAGCACGGCAGAGGTGCACGCAGCACATCACCAGCAGCGCAGCAGAAACTCGAGCCACAAGCTGTGCTGGTTTCTGTTTTTACAAGTTTTATTTTTATTTCTCTCCCCCTTCCCAGTTCTGACAAACCAGACTGCAGTTGTTCCAGCTCCGGTGATGGCCTGAAGCCGTACGAATGAAGTAAGCACACAGCAGCACTTTGCCTCCCTGAGCACTCTCCCTGGTTGCAGTGATGTGCAGCTCAAGAACTTCTTGGGACAAAGGTGGGTTCCATGCATTTAGGAACCTTCAATAGCTCCTTCTTCTGTGGAACTGCCCTGTGCCCTCAAATACACACAGATGTTTGGCATTCACAACATCCTGTGGCAGGGAGCTTCCCAGGCTACCCGCACACATCAAGGATTGAGTCTTTATTTGTTTTTAAGCCTACTACACCATTCAATGCTTATGCTTCTCCAACACTCACAGAAGAGGCAAAAAATAGCTGCTGCTCCTCTAATACAGCATTCAACTGCATCTTCTGGCATTCAAAGCCAGGCTGGATGTGGCTCTGGGCAGCCTGGTCTGGTGGTTTGTGACCCTGCACATAGCAGGGGGATTGAAACTAGATGAGCATTGTGGTCCTTTTCAACCCAGACCATTCTATGATTCTATGATCTTCCTCCTCCAGAACAGCATGCATTTGTCAAAAATTCTCTCTGCATTAGTACTTTGAAAATACAAATGACATCCTTATACTTCATCTCATCAACCCTAATGAAGGCTGTCCCTTGTGCTAGAGGTTGCTTGCCACCTTTATTCTATCACATCTTCTTTATGAACATTTCAATCCATTATTTTTTCCCTCGACTACAGGCACAGTATTTAGTGATTTCCTGATGCTACATAAAATAACAATATCCTTACCAGACCTTGTTCTTCCACAGTCACACTTATAACATATCTGGGTTTGGACACTGTTTTTATTCACAACTCCTGAAAAATCCTCTGTGATTTTTACTACAAATGCAGCAATCCATCCTAACTGCTTCCTACATTCTTGAATATCAGATATAAGAACTCACTCTCCATATACGTGTCTCCTACCAAGCAACCTTTCCTGTCAGGCTGAAATATCTGGCTTTTCTGCCCTTCACCAGTTTCACTATTAGGAGTCAAACAAGCCTTTTTAAGTTACAGGAATGTAGAATTGTCTCTAGAATTAGAGAAAAAGAGGTGAGGTCATAAGAACCAAACAATTCAAAAGACAGCCAATGAATTATTAAACATTACAATGCTTAATGCTGACAACATTTATTTTTTTCAATATAAGCCTACCTCACAATTTAAGGCTACTAAGAGTAGCTACCAGTTCACTCCCCAAAGAACCCACAACTGGTTCCAACCAAAGGGGAGAACCCTTCAAGGTGGTGGGTACCAAACAGCACACAGAACTCAAATGCTCCTGTAAAAAAGCAGAGCCCAACCATTCTCATCTCTTCTGCTGCACCCGATGGGTAGAGCACTTGGCTCTCCCTATGAGCTGAGCTTCTAGAACACAGTATGGAAGTGCTGTCTGCATCTTTGGTGACACCAAATCATTCCAGCCCTGGAAGTTACATAAAAACTGGACTGAAACATAACAGAAGTGTTTATTCTCACATAGGTACAGGTATCACCTGCTTTTAGAAGCAAAATGTAGGAACATATTTGGAATTTTGTCCTTCATCCCACTGTAGTATATGTACATCTGCATTACTTTTATGCTCAGAGATGCTCACACACTTCTGAAACAAAAAACCTTGTTATTACAAAGAGTAATAATCAAACGAATAGAGCATGCATATCTTGTGAGGAGCAGCTCAGCATGCAGCGGACATCTCAAAACAGAACTATGAGACAATAAGATGCAAGACCATAAAACTATCTGGATCTGTCTCTCACTGGAACGTCACATTGTGAACCAAAAAGGAGTCTGAGGTAGTTTCACAGAGGCTTTACATCACAGATTAAGTATGTGGCCTAGAAATACCCAATATATCACTATTCTGAGCACTCTGCAGAGCACAGCATACACAACTGCTTGCCAGGCATGGGAAGCAATGAGAAAGGAATGTCTACAGCCAAAATGCAACATCACAGCTTCCTCATGGGGAAAAACATGCCCCCTGCCCCAAAAGCAAAGGTTCCTGGTTCTAGCTCTGCCCACAGCACATCACTTGTATATTTATCCTTAATCTAAAGGGGAAGAAAAAAAAAGAAAAAAAAAAGGTGGGACACAAAGTAGGGCAGAAATCACCCCCTATGCTGTTTAAAAAGGAGAAGAGCAGGGAGCAAACAGTGTTCTCCTAGGTAACACTGGGTTGCTACTCGTGCTGCACAAGAATGAAGCAGAGCGCGACTTGGATAATAACCGTAACTCACATTCCAGAAGTTAGTTTGTTCAGCCATGATCTTTTGCACTTAAATGGACTAAAAAACATTTCTTCCAGTGCAGTTCTGCTGGGGCACTGTTTCAGTAGTGTCTGGACGGCATCAGCTGGCTATCTCAAAGAATACAATCGCATATATGCAGCATGCAGTCCTCTCTATGGTCTTTTAATTTTATGTACCCTAAAAGCACGGTCTCAGAAAAGACTGAATTCAAATCATCTCAAGTACTTACTACTCCTTCTCTATTTCAAACAGCTGTGATTTAGTGGTTTTACTTGAACCACCCAGAGCCAGCAAAAAGCTGAGGAAACCCGACTCACCAATCCCTGCACATGTGCTGTAGGCACTCAAGATTTATTCAGAGACTCCAGATCAAAACGGGTTTTCACAAAGCCTGCTCTTTAACATTCAAGACTTTAATCTAGCTCCACTACCAAACTGGAATCAAACAAGCTGCACACACAGAAACCTGGGCTAGAGGATGCTGTCTGGCTTTGTTCACCGCTTTTGTTTTTATGGAACCCTCCTGCTGCTACAGCTGCAAGTCCAACAAGCAAAATACTTTCTGATGAAGGGCTCCCGTGCTCTCAAGTGATACTCATCTCTTCAGTGCAATAGTCAGTGACTCATCTAAGCCAGCAGCTAGTGACCAGGTGCCAGGGTTTCACTCCCCAAGCAGAAGTTCATGCAGATCTACAGATCTCCAGCAGCTCATTCAGTCTGGGATCTGTGCTGTACCACCCTCCATTTGATATTCAAATTCCAGTATTCAAATTCCACACTTTCACTCACAGTGCCAGGTGAATGGGAATAGGAGTCACAGCTAGGGAGTAGAACAGCACACAGTCTGAAAGGAGAACTCCAGTTTCAGGAGACATTTCTTCAAGGGTCTGTAGCTGTCAACACCACTGAGCTCAGCCAGCACAAAGCACTGTGCTGCAAAGTGACTGACAGCCAGATATGCACATCACCCTGCTCCAGCAGACTGTCTTCAGGTTTAGTCACACTCAGCAGCCCACTTCTAGCCACAGAGCATCATCAGAAAGTGGGACATTTGTTTCTTTCTGCAGATTAAGCTCATTACCTTGTACAGAGAATTCTAATTTGCAAGTTACTTTACACTGCAGTAGTGGTGGAATTGTAGCACCAGAGCTGCAGAGGAATAGCAGGAGGTGTACAGCAGCCCTGTGTACACACTGCTGCAGTCCACACATCCCAACGGTCCCCTGGGAAAGGGATGTAGAACCAAGACAAAGATAAGAGAATGGGCAGGCAACTTTTGGAGTTAATATTCTCTTTACATCAGAGCCCTACAGATCACATCTTCTGAGACATCCTCTGTCCTTGGTAGGAGCTCCGTACATAAAAGGAACAAGTCTGCATTCTCACATGCTGCCACTTCTCTCTCCAGTGGACCACATGCCTGGTAAACCCATTTGCCCACTAACCACAGGTGGTGATGCCCATCAGGTGAACTTATTCATTACACAGCAGCAGCAAGGGGCCACCTGGCATGACAGTGGCTGCACAGAGGGCCAATAAGGAAGACAGGGGAGCCCAACGGGCTGCAGCAGTCCATGGGTGTCCCAGCGCTGACCCCCGGCGCGTTGTGCTTACCATCTGGACTCTTGGGAACGTTGAGACACCTTCATTTCTCTTACTGAAGAGTATGCTTCAAGCTGGAAGAAACAACATAACATGAAGTGTAAAGACTCTTTTTCCAATAAATTAAACCTCTGTTGCACTTGACTCCTGCAGTGGCTCCCTTCCCCCTGAGGAGGCAAGGGCTGGCCAGCTGCACAAAGTCCAGGCGGCCCTGGGAAAACAATGGGATCTTTTTCTCGCCAGAACGAGCCTTCTCGTTCACCCTTCCAACCATGGCACGGAGGACACCCCCAGTGTGTCTGCAGGGGAGAGGAGTCTGTTGGCATGGCAACAGTACACCCTAACTCCTCGCTAATGAACAGGGATAAAATGTTTTGTTCTCATTAGGAAAAATACAGGCACATTCCTGATTGGTGAGTAATGTCTCTGCCTCTGGGAGATTAGCTCAGAGCTGTGCAGCCTGAAACAGCCTCAATTCAGCCCACTGCTGTGCTTCCCTTGAACAGCCATTCTCCAAGGACCCGTACATCTCTCAAGGGCAAAGCCTACAGAGCCTTCTGGACGCTTTGCCTTGGGGCTGAGACAGCTCAAGGCAGGAATAATGAGGGGAAGCTTGACAGAAGCCAACAGGAGCACGCACAATAGGAACACACCCTCCATCCCCGCAGGAGCTGGTGCATTCTCACTGCACCTGGGTCCCAAGCTATTGCTACAGCCCCAAGCCGCTCTTTGTGCCTCCCTGCACCATGAGCATGCGTCAGCCACATCCCTGCTGCTGGGGGGAAAGGACAGAGCGCAGAGCTGCAGCATGCTGCAATGCCAAGCTCGGCTGTGTACAGGCAGCTGGGTGAGGACTGCTGCCCAGCAGTGCTGTTAGGGCGCCGGTGTTAACCATCAGTGAGATTCAGAAGGGGAATCTCTACATGTTTTGGTGTTCACAGTGTATTTATTGTCTCATTGCCAGCTGCTGACTCTTGTGGCCATGCGCACACACAAAAAAATTTTAAAAGTATATCAAGCTTTTACTTTACAGATACTTCCTAGAACTTCTGCCCTCCACACACTGGTGCCAGCACAGCCTGTATGAGGACTGCAGCAACTTGTGTTCTCCAGAGAGGATCCGGGGTGGGAGCAAGGGCACTCAGCCCAGCACAGATTAAAACCCAACCTCCGGCCACACCACGAGCACAGCCCAGCAGAATTAAACCCTGAGCCCAGGGCTCATCTCTCCCTGACGCTGCCTCGGCCTACAGAGCATTTCCAGGGGCTGGATGGGTGCTCTGACCCTGCTCTCCTTTCCCTCAGACACCTTGGCTGGGTGTCTGCCCACAGACCACCTCCACGTGCCCACAGCAGGGTCTCACCCATGGGACACGGCCGAGCGGCGACAAGGCAGCAACCCCTGCCTGGCCGCTCAGCTCTCTCCCAACCCCACACGGGGCTGCAGGAGCCTGGTGATGCTTCCCAGCCCCCAGGGACCCTCCCCCAGCCCCAGCCTCAGCCGTGGGAATGGAGCTCGGCACCCCGAGGTGGGCTCACCCTCAGCCACTGGCAGCACTTAACTCCCTGTGTGCCGACCTGCAGTGCTGCGCCGGCTCCATCAGCACCGCCTCTGTCCCCGGCCCGCTGCCCCCAGCCAACACGTCCCTGCTGGGAGCATCCCCTGTGACACGGGTGAGCTGAGGGCACGGCTCAGAAAGGCTCTCAGCGCACGGAAAGCCTCGGGAAGCAGCCCTCGCTCTGGCAGTCAGGCCATCCCCCGGCGTGTCAGGAGTTAAGTTCGCATTTCCATTCTCCTGACCAGCACCAACGCCGGCTCAATATCGAGCTATTCTTTGCAGCCTGATAAAGCATGAGAAAGCCGAAGGCCTCACACACTCCTCCTTTCCCAGCTTGGCTGCCTGCCCACAAGCTGTCAGTCCCTGGCACCCGGGGGCAGGGGGAGCAGAGCAGGCCCAGCCCTCCTCCTACCTTCTGCCCCAGGATCCCAGCCCTGCTGCCTTCTGTGAGCCACGCTGCCCCGCCGGGGGCAAAGGGGTCTCCCAGCACAACGGCTCCCCAGTAGGAGCCCAGCGGCTGGGTGGGAGCTCACCCCCAGCTCTGTCACGCTTGGAGATCTGGTGTTTACATTGTAGGAAATTGTGGAGAAGGGCTCAGGAGCAGAACCTGATCTGAAGGACAATTTACCCTTTCACTCCCCACTCATGCAAAATTCATTTTTGGTATCGACTCCCACTGCTGCCCCTTTGCAGCCCCATCTGACTCTACCTCCTCCACCCACCACCAGTGCTCCCTCTTGTTTTAATGGCTTTGACCATTAAAACTGCCTCCCCGGGTCGGAGTTCGCCCTCCATTTTTAACACAAAGCAGCAGAAGCAAGCACGCCCACACCTCGGGGCCAGGAGTGTTCTCCCACTGGCACAAACACAACCCCTGTCCCAGTGCCACAGCTCTGCTGCATGGCCACCTGTGCCCCAAACTCAGCACAGCTCTGCTGGCAGAGCGCTGCTGCCAGGGCTGGGACGCACACCATCTCTGACCTCTCCCTGCACTTCTGATGGTGAACAGATGCATGGATCCCAGGAAAACTGTTAGGTTTCTCACTAATTAGGCACCAAGTTCGCTTGGGTCACCAAACCTATCAGAGGGTTTCCTTTGTGATTGTTTGGGTTTTGGTTTTGTTCCCACAAAAGCCAGGATATCCGTCTTCCCTCTGAAAGCAGACAAGCAAAACAACAAAAACTGCACAGATCCAGGAAGGCCCTTTGCTATCTCCACAGCTGCTTTCATCCTACACTGAACCAAATCTCAGCAGTGTTCATTCAGGGGCTATCAAGAATCACAAGAACCCATATTCTGTGGCATCTTACCAGGCCCTCTGTCCGACAACACATCTGGCTCTATCCCTCCTGACACACTGCTGGCACGTTGTAAGGTTTCTGTTGCACTTCCGTACATAAAGCCTCTCTGCTACAGCACCTGCAGCTACACAACTGCTACACCAAGGCCATTAACGCACACAGCATCAGTGTGCAAGCCAAACGCAAACCCTCCCATGCCCTTATGGACACACAGACCATGGAGCTGTGGGAATGCTCAGCCAGCATCACCTTCTGCCACACAGAGCTCTAAGCACAAAGCTTAATAGAAACAGTTAACATCCTGAGAGCGGCTCTGCACCATCAGAGCCCTAGGTGTAACATAATCCAGTTAATAACGCCCAGAATAGCACTCTGGAGCCTGAGCACAACCAAGACCTCACTGTTCTGCACTGTGCAGATAGCTGCAGCACTGCCATTCTCTCTTCTGCAAAATTACCTGGCACCGTACGCGGAAACCAACTGTAACCTGTATTTTACAGAAGTCAGGACACAGGAGAGCTATGTATGCTTTTCAGATGTCTTTTTTTGGCAGCTAAACCAAGCAAGCAGTCTCAGAGCGGCCAGGGGCCGGGAACACTGAAGTTACTCTCTCCCCAGAGCAGACAGGCAGAAGCCCAGCTCAGCCTGAGCTCACTGAGGCTCTTTATGCTCCCATCCAGGGACAGAGGTCACTTGTGGAAACCGAACCAGAGCTGGGACTGGGCTGCTGGCTCCAAGAGTCCAACGCTGCTGTTGTTTGGGATCACCAAAGGGCTGGAGTCCATCCCAATGCCTCTGCTAAAAACATGCCTTTCAGCTCCAAACTCAAATTTGCCTTACATTCCTCATGCTCTGAAGAAAGGAAACCTGCACACAAGATCTGCAAAGAAGGTAATCACTTCCTTGCCAAAACATTTAGGCAAATTCTAATTCTTCTGACTCAGATTTTGGATAAATTCCTACAGTAGAATCATAAAATTATTAAGGTTGGAAAAAAACCTCTATGTTCATCTAGCCCAACCATCCACCTACTACCAACACTGCCCAATAAATCTCATCCTTAAGTACCACATCTACAAATATAGATGAAATCCACCTCTGAGCAGACCCTCCTGCATGCAGCCGGGGCTGCTCACATCTCCTGAGCATCCAGGAGTCACACACAGCTCTTCAGCTCATCGATTTTCAGGAGGCAGCAGACCACACTGTCTGGCCTTCAGCTGATGGCAGTTTAAGAGCTTCCTGCACATTTCTGGCTTCGGAACTGCACATGTTTGAAGAACAGCATCTAGATGCCTTCTGGCAATGTGCCTGAGGCAAAGGGTTCTGGAGAGAAAACTGCCATTTCCCAGGCTGATACAAACGGACAGGCATCCCACTGCTTCCACTTTTGTTCCCTCCTTGTGAAAATGCCAAGGGAGCTGGCTGCTGCAGGAGGGAATGGAAGAGCTGCACGGCCCAACACAATTACAAGATGCGTGCTCTAAGAAACATCCTACAAGAGGAAACAGAAGTAGGTAGCTGAGCACATAAAAAGCAGAGTCCTCTGCAGAAAGAGGGCAAACATCACTGCAGAAAGCTCTCTTAATGCCATTTGCTCTTTCTGATCTGCTCCAACCTGAATGCCGCCCCGAGGCAGCGAGAGAAAGCAGTACGTGGTGAGCAGGAAGGGGCTATGCATGGGCATGAGCAGGAAGAGCCTGCGTATGAAGGAGGACATTCTCCTCTCAGCTAAAAAAAGCAGGGCTATTCAGCACAGTTTTGCCTTTCCCCTGCTGCTCAGTTTCCCAGCCGAGAGCCACCCCACATCCTGCCCCAAGATGGGGCTCCCCAGGGGCTGCTCACAGGGGAAGGGACAGAGCCAAAAGGGCAAGAGAATCCAGGCTGCAAAGGCACCAGTGCCAGCATGTTCTCCTGAGACTGACAGAGCACGAGGAGAGGCAGGAAGAGAAACTTTGACAAAGCTGTTTCTTAAACCAGCTTTACAGGAATACAGTGAAACAGGGCAGGGCCAGGGGTGAGGGGATATTGAACAAGTTAATAGCTAACCAGCAGAACTGCCAGAGACCACAACTAGATGAGATTTCAGAGGCAGACACCCAATCCAGAACTGTCTTCCAGGGACCCTCTGGGAGCTGTGGTTGCCTCCAAGCTTTCTTCACCACTGCAATGCAATCACAACCACAACATTATCCTCACCCCCCCGAAGTCCCTGTTTCTCCAAGAGGAGCTCATACTCCAAACTGACCACCTTTTCCATCTTCAGGGGCTGCGAGTGACAAGGTCTGAAAGCCTTGTTTTTGGATTTGGCACCCAAAGGAACCACTGTCAGTAATCTCAGGCACCATTTCTCATGGAACACCAAGGAGAAGTCTTCCAGCTTCTTGAAACAGTACCGTGTCCTAGGACAACCCAGGACATTCTTGAATAACTTCTTTGTTCCAGAATACAGCTTAGAAAATAAAAAAGGGAGTCTCCCTACTACTGCTTTGCCATTCAAGACAGTGTCATTATCACCTTTCAGATACATAAGAGACAGCAGCAGCTGAGCTGCGGTAATTAGGAGGGAAGAGATGTGCAGGCCTTGTCTCATGTCTTTCTGTTTAGATGCAGTTTACACGTTGGCATGCTTTACAACCTCCAAAGAAAACGTGCCATCTGCATCTGCTCCAGCAGCACATTCTCCTTTCAGAACTCTTCAAATAGCTCTGGAAAAAGCAGCACTGCCTCCCTTACCCTGTGTTCTGTCAGGTCCAGACGCAGCCACAAAACCATTAATTCTCTTATCTCCAGAAATGCTGGCTCTACACAGGTTTCCAAGATATCTGCTTTGAAAAGTTTCCCATTTTGTTTGAGCACCTACCAAATTAAAAGTTGCACTGCTCTCTCCACTCGCAGTGGGGAACGGGATGGGACTGAGCTCATTTAATTCTGTTCACAAGTTCCCTTCCTGAGGAAAGCCAATAACTTTAGGAGAGCCTCTGCAGACTTTGCTCCGCAGCTTTGCACGCCAAAGAATGGCTGGTTGGTAATCCTCTTTTCACTCGGTGAGCTCAGACCCAAAGGTTTTCATCCCTCTGAGCTCAGAAATTTCCATTTCCATTTGAGAGAGACGTTTTCCTGGCAGTTCTCAAAAGATGCATTCGTAAAATAGGAAACAACCTCAAAGAATGCTAAAGCAAAGGAAGAAAGCTGTACGTTGGACACTCTTTCTACCTAAGCCAGGAAAGGAAATTCCTTCCCAGCACCAATGCCCCATAAACGCAGCCCGCTCTGCACCTACCGAGCGCTTGGTCAGCCCCAGTGCCCAGCCACACACCCTGCCCTGTGCAAACACCCAGCAGTTTCCAAAGGATTGGTTTCAGATCTGCAAGAAATCAAAGAAAAAAGTTCAGACACGCCTGTGTGCGCATGCCAGACAAGAAAGGAAAATGCAGGCTGTGCTCAGATGGCTGGAAGGGATCACGGAGAGGTGAAGGTATTCCACGGAGCTCGCCACTTGTGTCGGTGACTGTTTTTAATTTGTAGTTTGTCAACTTTAGTTGTCTACAAATGTAATTAAAGGTAATTAGAAAAACAAATCCATTGGCATATCTCTATTTGAAAACACTGAGAAGCCTGCAAACCCAAAGAGATTGAAACTTTTCTTCTTTCAAGTGCAAAGCATTCGAATGGCCCACAGCCAAGGCGCAGAAAAGAGCCCCAGTCAGTAACTCAGGAATGCCAGCTCTTAGCACTAACCAAAAGCACACAACCCTCTGCTCCTGCAACTTAATGTCATCTCCCACCAAAAACTCACTTCCAATTGCACTCCTGTAATTCCGTCTATCACCCACCTCCTTGATTCCATGCCAGGCAGCCTAACTGGAGTCTCATTCTGAGTCAGCTGTGCGAGCTGTTTTTCTTACCTTGCTCCGGGGAATTCCTGCTTTGCGTCTCTGCGAAGAGAAATGAGAATGATACATGCCACATCAGGCAAGATCTCTTCCATCACTCCCAGCTCCTTCAGAGGGGCACTCCTGAGGCATGCTATGCCTTCATAAATCCACGTGGCTGCTCTGGGTTTAGCTGGCAGTGGAGGTTCTGCAGGGAAGGCAAACGCCTCCCAGTTAAAGCAAACAGGGCTGCAGAGCCCCTGGGGAGAACAGGGCTGAGGAGGAACGGGGAAAGGTGGAGAGCAGAAGGCACGTGGCTGACGAATGCCAGCTTGGAGGCAGAAGATGGCCATGGGTCTGGCCCTGACCTACACATTCTTTTGCATGGGGATGCTCTTGCCAAAGTATTTTATGAGAGCAAAAAGACAGAGCTTCACTTGGAGGGCAACAACCATCTCGCTCCTGCCATGCTTGGTAGTTGAAGAGCAGGCTGTTTCTGTGAAAGAGCAGTTCCTTCAACATGTAGGATATTCACGTAACAGATCGTACAAAAGATACAGAACAGAAATAGCCCAGCCTGAAACAACTTATAGCTGAACTCTAAAGTAAACGAAGACAAAGGAAACGGCACCGATTGGTGTGGCCAACAGTCAGCTCAGCAGAACAAGGACACTGCTGTTTCCAGGGGTAAGGAATTGAGTTTTTTTTCTCCCCTTTTAAACCACATAACAGAAAAGATCCGATGAAGGGTTTTCAGAAAGAGTAACGAGGTGGGTTGGCACACGCTTATGGGCCAACCATCTCTCTCACAGAGAAACAAAAACAGAGTATTTTTCAAAAGCAGCACAAGGAAACAACAGAGGCTAGTGTTACCAGACATACAGCAGGAGGAGGCCAACTTCCAGCACTCAGAGTTGCTAGATTGCATGAGAACAACTAGATGGGCTGCTTTAATACCTCTTTTTTGTTGTTGTTTTTGGCGAGTAAAGGAAAGGAGTAGCCAAGGCAGGGCTGAGACAGCAGAAGAAAAGCGAAGAACTGACTGCACCAAATGCTCTTAAACTGGCAAAAACCTATAAACATCTTACACATAAATGTCATTTACTGAAACGAAGGTATCATAGCGGAGATTCCAAGAGATAGCAAGCCTGTCTGCTGCTCTTGTGCTGATTTCGGCCTACCAGTTACCAGGTTCTCCAAAGCAGCACATTCAGCCCCAAGCCTGGCTACATGTCTGGGGGAACACCAGAGCTCCAGGCATCACACATGAATGACCACAGAGTCACAACACAGTCCTGATATTCCCACCCACCATATGGCCCCAAGAAGCAAATTTCTTCAGTGCAAACATTGGTTTCATGTTGCCAGGGCGTTAATTAGCAGACTTCGCAGTCCAGTGCACGACAGAGACTGCTGATGTTGGCCATTATACAGTCAATCAGAAGCCAAACAAAATGAGTACCACATTACTTAACCTATTCAGAGCAAAGTTAATGATTTCCCAGTTGCAGGTCCTGGAATGGACAGACTTCAGGTCTGTTTTCCAAACTACTTTTCTTGGAGGTGTCTTAGAACACACTCGGTATGGCAAGTCCTTTATCACCTATCAACCCATGCCCACCATGCCCCAGAACATCTATCACACACAGCACTTAATATCCAGTTTCAGATTAGATGGTTGGCATAAACCGAGGGAAATCCACCGCCCTGCATCACCCAAACATTCAGGCTGCGCGACCTCAGTGATTTAACCAGCTTTACAGAAGTGTAAATTAGCCATCAGCCTGCAAACAATCACAAGTTATTCTGAGACAATCATGGGTTAAGCTATGAAGTTTATCACATTTTCTTCTATGGGATTTTCAGCACTGAATACAGGAGATTAATGAAATGGGCTGAAATTCCTTAAAAGCAGTTGGAATTTAACACCGCTCCTCATTTTAGACAGTGGTTTATATACCACATACTTAATATTAACTCTACTTTTGTAGAAAGTTTAAGTAAAGCAGGAATAGTAAGATAAAGAGAGCAGTAACAGTGTAAGAAATACCATGAGAAGCATCAAGAGGATGTAACCCTGAAGTGCAAGCATCAAGTTAATGTTCCTGTCGTGAAGAAGATTCTTGCCACCTAGGATGCACCGATCCCACTACATAAAATATCTCGACACAAAGTTTGGGAGTTAAGAAAGAGGGGTGAGGAACAACAGCTGCATTAGGCTTGAGGTTACTTCCAAAGCACAGAACAACTGAAACCAATTGCAATAGGACTAGTCTGAACGTAATTCAATGTGAGACCACTCTAACCTCCTGCAGAAAGCACTTACACCATAGCACCGTTCTGCTTACACTGCCACAAAACCCCCTGAGCAGTTCTGTGCAACAGCAGTTGGCAATATTTAGGCCAGAGATGTTTGGAGGCCAAAACAGAAGTGTACATCCTAGCAGTTTACTCCGATGGCTCCATCGTTCTTTCTGGCAATAAAGCCAGTCTAATTTCTTATTTGCCTTCTGCCCTGAGCCATTATTTTTTTCTCTTTAATCCAGCAGAGAAGTTCCTCAGAGTCACTTATGTGTGTGCTTTAACCAAGTCACCTCTGCATAGGCTTTGGCAAACAACAGGTCAGTCTCGTCAGGTCAGCTGCCACGAGCCATCCTTCTTTGGCTCCCAAATGGCTTTGGACTTCTTTCTTCCCTACATACCAATTTTATTGCCATTCCCCCAAACCCACATCACCATCAGAGCCACTGCTTTGGTGAAACCCAGCTGGGCAGCGATCAGCATCTCTGGCACACACAGACACCTATACTCACCTCCATCAAATGACCTTTCCTTCACTGAAGCTGTTTTGCAGAATAATGGAGGGAGCTGCAGGAATCACAGACTGCGAAGATTAAATCAGTCAGCTAATAGTCAGTTATCCGAGAGCAAGGAGCTTTCTCAGACTCCACTGAAGCGTTTCTACAGGAGCTCTAAGGAAACCTTCACTACTCATCTACCCCCTTCCCATTCTGCCCAAGATGTACATTCTATTCAGGCTTTTCAAGCAAGAAAATCCCAACAGACCTGTCACTTCCAGCCATGGCTTTGTACTTGCCATCGCACTGTCTGCTGAACCAATGCTAGCAGTTACTTTAATTTCTGGAAAGCTGACAAGTCCTGAACAACACAGAGGGCAGCGCTGACACTGAGGACAACTGCTAGAAATATTTCACTTTCTGACACATCCCCTGGAACCCACGATTTCAGAGGCATCAGCCTTTTTTTTTCTTTTTTTTTTTTTTTCAAATAATCACGAGGCATGCTGTTGATGTTGGCACAGATGAATTATTTACACTGCTGCACAGCTCCAAGCCAAACTCCCGAAGAAGCACAGCACATGGATGCAGCCACCTGCTGCCCTGTTCTAACCTGGCTCTTTCCAGTTGCTCCGACAATGAACTGAACCCTCAGCGTACATTTAAAACAGTAACTATCCCTTGTAAATCTCACCAGTTATTCAAGATAACTGCACACAGGATCAGTGTTTTTTGTGCACATCAGCCATGCAGCCCATGCCATGAGGACTAGAGCTCTGGCTGCCGCTGTCCCAGTAGAAAACAGACACATGTATCAAACCCTTCACGTCTCTCAAAATAAAGCAACTCTGAGCTGTCAGTGTGGGATGGGGCACAGCTACCATCGCTCCTTACCTTTCTATTTGTAGAACGATACATTTACTGGCTGCTGTGAGCCCAGCCCAGGGGAACAGCAGCACCCGGTGCATGCCAGGGACACCGTCCTCCTGTGCAAGATCCTCAGCATCCTCCTCAGAACCCATGGAAAACTGGTGACAGGGGAGGCTGCCCTTTGGTTTTCACAGCAGAAAATCTGCCCATCTTTATGCATGACTGCTCAAGTGAACTGCGTGACTGCTTTTGTTGCTCTTAGGGATCCATTCTTTCAGTGGGAACAGCAGGAGGAAGCCGTGCTGGGACTGGGCAGGGAAAAAACGCCCTGTGGACACAGTGAATGGGACTGAAAACTCCCCTGCAAATTCTGTGAGGTTATTTGCCGTGATGCTCTGCATTGACTGTTCTAGTGGCTTTTTGGGACACGTTCACACATCAAAGCTCACAGCACACAGCTGAAGTCATTTAGACTAAATCTACTTCAGAAATTGATTAGACTATTGATTTTGTCATAGTTTAGATACAGACAAAGTGACCTTTACATCCCACAGAAAACAAAGGGAATTAACCCAAGTATACAATGAGTTTTCATTTCAAAGAAAACTGCACTGCTCTCTCAGAAAGCAAGTTCTGTAATACTTTTTTTTTCCCTCACAGCTGCCAGAAGGTCAATGCTCCTTCCCCCATCTGAGCTTCCAAACCTCCTGCCCAAAAGACGCCAAAGGGACAACATCTCTCACACACAGAAGACCAGCTTGGAGATGAACAGAAGACAGATCTGCCTATAGGTCAATAGGTGGTAAAAATCATCAGTACCAAATTGTACGTTAACAGCACACACGACCCCCCCAGCAGGAAACTCACCATCGTCATTATCTAAAAGGTAACCTCTATTTAGATGTTATTTGTCTGTAGCTAATGAGTTTGGCATTCATTAATCCACTGTGAGAGCTCAGGCTATAGGTGGTCCATGCTGCAGGATGCTGTGGGTGCATTTCAGTGGTTGGCTCTGCAACAACACAGGCTTGCAATGTGGATACCAGTTTGCCTATGCTTTCTACTCTTTAAAGCCTTAATTCAGAGACTTCAGCTCAGCTGGAAAACCCAGCAATGAAAACACAACTCAGCTGGAGCCACAAGAAAGCTGCACCCACGTGGAGGACAAAAGCCAGAAGTCCTCATGGTCTTTGCTTTGAATCTCTGAACAGTCACAGGTTGACATGAAATGCAAGCCAGGATGCATCCCAGCTAAGGGTCAGAATAGAAACTCACAATTAGTCTTCCCCCTCTACTCAACATTTCCACAGTTCATCTCAGCGACTTCTCTTGGAATGGTAAATTAGCAAACAAGAGCTGGCAAATAAACAGAGCCTCCAGTTCCTACTTCTCTGTTTCCCACAGCGGCACGCATTGCTCCCATACAATTAATTCCGCCGCACGCCTGTTTTACCATTCTGTTGGGCAGAATCAATCAGTAATGGGCTGCGATCTGCATGCGGGAAGCCGAACAGCATGCAAATGGAGATCAAAACATTGACAGTGGCATTCAGAAGCCCAGAGCTGCTCCTGCGCTTCAGTTCTCCAGCACAGCCATCTGTTGGCTATGGGTGAGAGGAGCTCAGGGCTCTGGGGTGGAGAAGGCAGCAGAGAGGTGATGCCAGAAGTTACCAAACCCCCTCACGTGAAAACTTCCTGTACGGTAATCCACAGATCTGCTTTCTCCAGCACTTCCAGGGGGGAACATGCAATACAATAAGGCTCGAATCAAAGCTGAAAGCGTTAACAAGTAGCTTCAAGGCTGTTAAGCCCTAGCTATCCACAACACTACATCTTCTGTGCTAACATGACTTCTGATGAGGTTTGGGCCAGTAGATACAAGCGCATCTCTGACATCCTGGCTCCTTTCTGCATCTCAAATTCCTGTCCCAAAGATGCACATCTGAGCAGAGCACTCAGGGAGCACTACTGGGAGCACTTCTTCCTGTGCTTGCTCAGCCAGCTGTTCCCTGAGGCTGGCACTGCACAGGGACTGCAGCCCAGGACTCCTCGCAGTGCCATGCAGGGTATGGGGCAGCCGCCGGTAAGCAGCAGCAGGATCAGGGAGGCACTGGCACAGGTTGTGCAGAGTGGTGGGTGCCCCATCCTTGCAGATACCCAAGGCCAGGCTGGACGAGCACCTGATGGAGCTGTGGTCACCCTGTTCATTCCAGGGGGGTTGGACCAGACGGCCTTTAAGGATCCCTTCTGACTCAAACGATTCTGACACCAGGAGCACATGTTCTCCAGGAGCAGAGCACAGACATATGCCCTCTGGCTCTTTGCATGACCCAACACAGAGCAGTGATGTCACTACACAAAGTGCAATATGGCTTAAGACAGGAGAGCTATGGGAAGTGTTCAAAACAAAAATCATTTTGGATGCACGCATGTGTAGAAACCCCTTAAGCTGAACACACTTCTGCTAACGCTGTAATTTTCAGAAAGATTACAGTGGGGAAAGACGTCAAATACACCCACTCTATTTATAGAGCTAAATGCAATTTGGCCAGAAACCTCGTTCCAGCAGCACAGACAGATGCCTGAACACAACCAGCCCCCTCCGCAGTGCCAGGCACAGCCTTCCTCTGCCTCCCTGAAGCACAGAACCCAGCAAGCAGCGTCCCGCTGCAACAGCTTCACCCTGAGTCGAGACACCTACAGCCCCCAGCACGGACAAAAGACCTCAGACATGAGATGAATGGGAACAGACACCAGCAGCAAGATAAAACGATACCATCCGCTTTAGGAAACGAGCACCATTTTCTAACAGAGGATCACTGTGGGGCAGATGGGGTTTTGAAAGCAGAAGCCCTAAGTGCAGAGCAGAGGCTGCAGGAGCTCAGCCCACCCACTCCGCGCCGTTCCAAAGTTAAACTTCAAAGCCAAAAGCAATGTGAGACTCACCCACTTGCCAGGCACAGGAGAAGTGCTCTTTGCAGCGCTCGCCGTGTTTATACTGCAAGCAAACAAGGAAAGTTCATGTGCAATTAAAGTCTGGTATCTGGGAATTTCCTTCAGATCTGAACCATTTGAAGATTCACCTCCTATTTTCGACTGACTTCGAAAACCTTCCTATCAGATCACAGCACAAAGCTCTGCTGCGCTTCATTCTCCCCTCCGTTTCTTTTCTGAAGGGGTGACATAAGGGGTTAGAAAGTTGTGTCCTCAATTTAAAAGCGATTCAGAATCGAAATGAGTTTAACTTCTGCCAAATGGAAGACAAAAATAAAATCCACCTAAGCTGACACCATCTGTTCCTTTCACTTTTTTCCACAAGCATCGGGAGGCAGTGCCGGCTTGTAGTTAACGAGATGGAGACCTAAATTGCTTCCTGTAACCTCAAAAATCACTCTGATCTCTTAGTTAATCTTGGCTAAAAATATATATATATAAATTATTAGCAGTGAAAACAAGTCCTTACTTCAGCAGCATATCCAGAGATCACAGCAAACCCCTGTGCTTCTCCTGGCAGTGGCACAGCACATGCCGGCACAGGTTGGTGCATCCTCAGCAGTGCCTGCAGCCCGGGCTATGGGGCAGGGGATGGCTGCACAGCACCAATGCCAAGCCTGTATGGCTCTGAGGAGAGCCCGAAAAGCACATGCTTGTGCTCACTAAGAATTCCCTGCCGGCACTGAGGGCAAACGAGACAGTGCACAGATAAAGAGCAATGCAAACCTCCTGCAAAGACAGCACCACAGCCACCAGGTCAGAGATGACTGAGATGTCAGGATGAGAAAAACAATACCAGCACAACGAGAGCCAGCTGCCATGCTCCCACCGAGGCAGAAGCAGCTCCTCCAAGGCTTTGATGAGCAGCAAAAGATGAATCTATTCAGTAATTCTGCAATAGGTAACGAAGGAGCCACAGACAGATGAGCCTCAAACACGGGGCTTCACCAAACAGCAACAGGAAAGCTCCAGTTCTGCTCCTATTGTGTCCAAGTGCACAAGGGAAGAAGAAAAGCTGAATTCCTCGTGGTTTGCTTGCGAAGCAGGAAGGACTGGGGTTGCCTCACCTCCATCTGAACGTCCCCTCAGCAGGTGACCCCGCAGCGTGAGCATGCTGTGCCCATACGCAGTGCTGCTCTGGGAAGCGTGCAGCATCAATTCCTTTCCCTTCCTCTTGCACAGAGCTGGGCAGCAGCCCTGGGCAGGCAGCCCCATCCCACAGCACAGACCTTCTGTGGGTGCGTTGGGTCCCACCAGCACTGCCAACACAGCACTCAGAAGACCGTCCTCACCCCGGCACAAAGCAGAGGGAACAGCTCAGCCACTGACAGTCCTTGCCCACCTTTCTTGAGAGAGTTATGCTGATAATTTTAATCTGATTAAATATCGTTAATCGTATTACTAACCTAACTCTTTTCACATGTTGGAAGACATTTAAAGAGAAAATTCCATAGGTGGTCCTGCGACCTGTGAGCTTCCTGCCCTGACAGCAGCCCAAGCCCAGCCTCAGCCCTGCAGATCCCATCTCTGCCAGACATCCCTGCCTCCAAAATGACCCATTACCACTTGCACGACCCCGTGCAGTTTGCACTGGTGGAAGCACCCCTTCCTCATAGAACACAGGACGGGGCTCCGGGCTCCGACCTTCTCCTGACCCACAGCAGCACTCCCTGACTCCTGTATCTCATACACAAAGCACACGGCCGCCTCCATTCAAACGACGACTCCCGAACAGGACGCACCGCGATCAGCGCCGTGCCGGGCATCGCCGAAAGAAAGTTCCGACGGGAAGAGCCGCAGCGGCATCGGCACGGCACGGCACAGCGCTGCGGGGCTGCTGGAAGCAGAGGGCACGGCCCCAGCGCGGGGCGCACGGCCTTCCCGTACCGGAGGTGCCCCTGACGGAGCCGCCTCCCGCCGCGGGACTTGGGGCGGCCGGCTCAGCTCCCCCAGCCCGCGATGCAGCCGGCTGTAAGCCAGCCAAAGGGGCGTAACGGCGGAGCCCGGGACGGCGGGCCGAGGAGCGGTGCCGTACGCTTCAGCGCTCCAGCCGCCGCCGCATCTGCCGGGCCCGGGTCACCCGCGCCCCTTCGGGTCCTTCCAGCCGCTGCGATGCCGGCTTCGACCCTCCGAGCTGCGCGGCCCCCGGGGGCTGGGAAGCTCCCGGCACCCCGCACTCGGGCGGAGCTCCCGGCCCGGGACCCTACCCGGCCCCGCTCCCACCTTTCCCTTTGAGGCCGCCCCGCTGCCGCCCCCCTCCGCGGGAGTCCGCTACCGGAGCCCCCCCCTTCCTCCCACCGCACCGGGACCTCGGTTCGCCGCCGGGCGCTGGGCTCGGCCCGGGGTGGGCTTCACCGCCCGGCGGACGGCCCCGCCGCACTCCGGTCCCCGCGGGGCCGCGCCCATCCCCCACACGGAGACAAAGCGCTGCCCCCGGGCCGCACCTGCCGCCGCCCGCCGCCCCCGGCGCCGCGTCGTCAGCGCCCCCCCCTCTCGTCCCAGCCCGGACACGGCCGTCCCGGTGACGCACCCCCGCCGCGACCCCCGCCGGCCGCGCCGCCCCTCACCTGCCGCCCCGCTCCGCTCCCCGCCGAGCCGCG